>CAUYPK010140102.1:0-18458 GCA_963574355.1 Loris lydekkerianus | reverse complement strand
GCAACCAAAAAAAAAAAAAAAAAATACCCGGGCGTTGTGGGGGGCACCTGTAGTCCCAGCTACTTGGGAGGCTGAGGCAAGAGAATCGCTTAAGCCCAAGAGTTTGAGGTTGCTGTGAGCTGTGATGCCACAGCACTCTACCCAGCGCGACAGCTTGAGACTCTGTCTCAAAAAAAAAAAAAAGCCACAAACCTATGCAGTTTTAGTGAAACTGAACCAAAGATAATAAAAACTTTAAAAGCAGCATGAAGAAAAGGAAAATTGCCTTCAAAAGAATAATTATACTACCTCTCACAGTAAAAATGGAAGTTGGAAAGAGCATCTTCTAAGTGCTGAGAAGAAATTGTAAACATAGAAATGTGTACTCAGCAAGCTATTTTTCCATAGTTGCTTCAACATAAACATGAACAATTTTTTTTTTTTTTTTTAAATCACCAACAGACCTTCACTGAGAGAAAGTCTAGGAGGCATGTCCCACAGGCCACATGCTGATTTTGCAAGGAATTTTTTTGCTTATCTGTGGTGTTGAATATTGTGAAAAGTATGCATGGACCCTTTTTCTGCTAGCCAGCTTTCATGAGTGTTTGTACATTTAATGTGTGGCCCAAGATGACTCTTGTTTTTCCAATGTATAGCATAGAAAAAAAAGACTGACTATATCTGTGCCATCTCTCAGATAAAAAAAAAAAAAATGTTACTTCAGAAAGAAAATCTGGGATGCAAAGAAGTTGCTAAGCATAGAGATAAATCTAAGCAAACTTCATCTGTATAAAATAATGATCATAATTATTATACAGGACCATACCTATAATTTGTATGGTCAAAACAAAAGACAAAAGACAGCCAGAATTCTGGAAAATGACATTGCATAAATTGGGGGGAGGGTAAAGTGTTTTAAAGCTCTACCTTTAGTTTATTGCTCTGTGATCAATTATCCTTTGTAGCTTAAACAACAACAATTTTAGTACCTTTTACTGTTTTTCTGTGGGTTAGGAATTCAGGGAGAACTAGCCTAAACAGATCTGGCTCATAATCTCTTTGGTCAGTGGTTCTCAACCTTCCTAATGCTGTGACCCTTTAATACAGTTCCTGTTGGTTACGACCCACAGGTTGAGAACCACTGTCTTATCTGGTGGCTGGAGTTGAAATGACCAAGGGTCAGCATAGCTGGAGCTTGCCAGGCATCCCTACTCTTCAATGCAGTCTTGGGAATCTCCATGTGGTCTCTCTTGGTGGGCCAGTGTAAGCTCCCATGTTGCAAGGCACCTCAGGCCAGTTGGACTGTGTGCACGGTAGCTGGCTGCCTACCGTGCACACAGACCCAAATTGGCTTCCCCCAAATTCAGCATCCATAGATAGCAATTGGAAGTACAGGACATTTTAATAGCCTTAACATGGGAAGTGATGTACTACCATTTTCAGCCTACTCTCCTGGTTGTAGCAACCACAAAAGTCTCACCCAGATACCAGGGGGAAGAGTGTTTATACAGATCTACCTCTTATTGGGAGGAGTTTCAGAGTCACCTTGTTAGGTGAGTAGGGATGGTAGGAGACTTGTTGTGGCCATCTTTGGAACAATAACAACAAAAAGTAGAAAAAAATAACATAAAAACAAAGGTACAACAGAGGGGATCCAAAATGTCTAAGTCGATACTTTGAAAAGTCTGATACCATTAACAAAGCATTGATAAAGTTGACCAATAAATTTATTTAAAAATAGACTTTTCATTATTTTTTTACTAAACCGTTCTAAAAACCAAGAAGGAACTCTAGCATATACAAATTTGTGTGTATATAATATATACACAATATATATATAATATATATATATACTATATATATATATAATAAACACACATGGAAAATTTGAAAAAAGACCCTCTGTAAATATAAAAATACACCGTTGATTTTTTTTAACTTACAATATGTCCAGATGGATGAAAAATTATACAATAATTTTCTAGAATAATATCCACATATTTCTAATAAATGTTGTTTTTCGTGTTCTAATATTAAGTGAAAAATAATATGAATGCAAATGCTCCAATATATAAAATTATATGTATAGAAGATTTCTAAGGAAATCAATCAACATTTCCCAATGTTGCTGTGAAATTTCATGATTAGAGAAAAAGTCATTAGAAAAACAGACACGGTTGTTTTATAATTTCTCCTAGTTTTCACTTGTTTTGACGATAACAGCAGGCCAGTGAGCCGGGTGGGCAGACCCTATGAAGGAAGCCCCTGCTTCATGTGTGTGACTTCTTGCCTTTCCAGATACAGATGAGATTAGCTTGAACCCCAAATTTTATGTACTGAATTCAGAGTCAGAACGTTCTCTGCGTCTTTCTGGAAATACTGTCTTGGGAGTCACAGGGACTATTGAGCGTAGCATCAAAAAACCTGGCACTTGATACAGCATCCTTACTGGGTTAGTGTTTGTTTATTTTCTTCCATTTTCTTTCCTTGTCTGAAACATGATTCCTCAGTATTAAAGAGAAGATCAGATCAAATGTTACTTTTAAAGCATAATTGGCAAATAAATATGAGAATGGCCTAAGTTCTCATGCTACTTTCCTGCAGGCCCACTGAGAGTGGGTTGAACCCTAGTGAAGAAACATTGGGCAGAGTCCAGCAAGGGTCCTAGGTTGAGAATCTTTACCCAGGGTTGTTTCTGACATGTAATATATTGAGACCACTGGGCCAATAATGTGCACCAGCTTTCTCCTGTCCACTCCCCCTCAGCCTTCTTTTTAATGTTTGCTTCAATGGTACATCTTTCCTGACTGGTGAGTTTTAATTTCAGTGGAAGAAAGAATGTGTAGAGCAATTTCCAGAGGCCAATAGGACAGCCTTGGCTGTGTGATCTAAGATTATCACTTAACCACTCTCTTTACACGGGTAGGAAAACATTTGTGGACAGCTGGCACCAAACTCTGTTTTGAAAATGTGCTGTCTGTGTATGGAACCTACTAATCTACACCCTAACATTTGGGGACCAGGGAGAGACTCAAGGGTATGGCAATGATTCTAAAGTTGGATCTGAATAATAGACAAATGCGGAATTGTGGAGATGAGTCCAGATAGAGGAGATGAGGAAGTGAGACGGGCTAGAGAAGGCAGAAACAGTAAAGGAGCTGGAGGGAAATTTTCAGGAATCTCAGGCAGGTTGGCTAGTAAGTAACTGATGTGCCTAAAAGCAATTGTAAATTGTTTTCCAGAAAGTATGTGTCCCTTAACCCTCCCTCCCCTTTTTTGGCTGTTCAGATTTCTAATATATCTGTGCATTTTTGCATATAATATTAGAATGTGTATGTGTACCATGGGGTGTGTGTGTGTGTGTGTGTGTGTGCACGTGTGCTGTGTATGGATGGGACTGTGTTTATTAGTTTGAGACCAACTTGGTTGTTCTGTGGTTGTTCTGTGGAGCAGAGGGGACAGAGAGAACCTTGAAAATGTACCCTGCCTAGGGATGTTCAGATTGCAATCCTGAGAAATGCTGCTTTTGTACTTGACTGCATGCCCCTTCTGGAATGTAGAGACACCCTGTTGACTGGCAAAGATATTTTGTTACAGCCAAAGCAGTTTTGCCCCAGCTTAACTGTGGGCGGCAAACTTAAGTGTAAAGTGTGAAGCTGGCTAATTATCTTACAA
The DNA here is from genome assembly GCA_963574355.1 of Loris lydekkerianus. Classification (NCBI taxonomy): domain Eukaryota; kingdom Metazoa; phylum Chordata; class Mammalia; order Primates; family Lorisidae; genus Loris; species Loris lydekkerianus. The sequence goes on along the minus strand of CAUYPK010140102.1, from coordinate 14,804 downwards.
ACTCCATATGTGCCCAGAGCTGCTTTGGGCAAGATGGTAGGGGTCCATCTGTGAATGACTCCATTGCACAGAGTTGATTCCATATTCAACAATTTCAGATTGTTCAGCCATTAATGTAATTTCCTTATTATCCTCATGAAAAAAGATCAGACAGTAATAATTCTTTATTAGTATGTATGGGACTATTTCAATAGTCCCTGTGTAAATTACTTTATTGTTAAATGTATATTTGTAATTAATTTTACTGGCAAATACAAACCATATAGATGAAATAGACTGTAGTCTCCAAAATTGCTAATTGTATTGTATTTGATTATATATTAGGTAAAATAATATTCTTATTCAAAAAAGATTGGCTTTCCAACTAGAATTATGGTAAAAACATGCCTCTGTAAGTTTCTAAGTTGCTTTAATTTGCTTAATATACGTTTTTTAAAAAAAGGACAGCTTTAGTGTTTATTAGATCTATAAATCATGACATGCATTTTTAACTTAAGTTTCCACTATTAGCTTTCATATCTGGATTTCTGCAGAACACACCTGCACACACACACATCCAACAGCAGCAGCAAAGGAGAAAATGAATCTTAAAATCAGAATCACAATGTAAATTATTGACAAGGGCAGAATGTAAATTGGTGAGGCAGGTGTCACATTTGATAAATATTATTGCAAGTCCTCATGGAGGGAAAGGCAGAAGAAAGGAAAGCATGCCCAAAAGATAAAATTATTGTGGTTTATTGATTATGAGCTGCACAAATTTTTATACTTATCACCTATGAGACACCTGCCTCTGTCAATCATTTGGGAGCTGAGGCATAGCTGATGCTACAAGAGGAAGGGTTCCCCTGGTCACTGCTTCCCCTGTGCTGTCATCTCAATCGTCATGTCACACATGACAGCACTGTGCATGTTGAGCTTGGTTGGCATTTAAATTATCTCTAAAAAGATTGAATATTTATCGTGTATAAACAAAGATGGAAACAGAGCAGTAGGGTATAAATTTGATTATAAGCAAATTATTCAAGAGAAATAATGGAAGCAATTTTATATTTTATTATAAAGCAGCCAAAGAAGAAGAAGAAAAAGGCAATATCCACAAGTAAATGATGAGGTGACGGTTTATTGTAAATAGTTACTAAGAGGTGTACAAAGCGATTGGTCTTATCACATGCTAAATGCAAATAAAAGCAGGAGAAATTGCTCAGTTCCTTGAAATGAATGGAAAATTGCCAAAATAAGAAGAGGCTGGTACAGGACTATCCATGGCACTTTTATAAAAACATTGAGTCCGAGTTTTATTGGCAGTGTTATTTGTTTCTTTATTATTGGTAAACAATATGATAGCATCTTAGATGTGATGAAATATAATTTCCGTTAAGTAAATAATGTCTGCCAATTCCTCTGGTATAAATAAAAATGATTAGTTAGAAAATAAAATAGGGAATGTCTGAAAGTCTAAAAGAAAGAAAACACTAACTGGCAAGGGGAGGTGAGTAATGCAGGCGTTAGCATCATCCCGATTTATCAGGAAAAACATTTATGGCAGACAAGGTAAGTGATTTGCTTCCATTTGGTATTAAGTGGCAGATTGAGAATAGTCTTTGGAATGTCTTGTCTTTTTTTGGGAAGTAGTTGGAGAGATACCATGTGGGGGTATATTGCTTAGCTGTGTTTCACTGGGAAAGAAAAGAAAATTCCAATAGGTCAGTAATGCGTTTACCTTTTAAAAGGGACATGGAGGATTTATTGACTTGAAATAATTCAGTGAAACTCCTGGGGAGGCAAAAAAGAATGACCAATGGCGCTCTGTATTTCAAAGATTCTGACAGTAGCAGAAGATACGAAAGGGAAAAAAAAAAAAAAAAAACACTCAACAAATTTTAAAACAAAACAAAACATAACACCATAGTAAGCCACAGGATTGCTGCTTTAACGTAATGAAAAAAGACTGCAGGCTCCTACAAGTTAATACACGGCAAGTTTTTATTAAAACTTGTAATTTACTGTATCTCCTATTTCCAGTTTTTTTTTTGAACTGTTCATAAGCATTCCATTGTAAAATAATTGCTTGTAGTTGTAGCTTTAAAGCGAACCCTCACCATTTCCCATCTGGATAAACAGTGATTACTCATTTCCAGGATAAATTGTGACTACTCTTGTTACCAGGTTCTCTGCTTCTGTTTTTATTCCATCTTTTTATAGGCAATTCTCACTGCCAAATTACCTTCTGATATTTTGACCTCTTGAAGCCTTCTTCTTTAAATACTTGAGATTACTTTCCTTCTAATGAGGCTGAGGGCCCAGCTTCTGTTTCACGAGGCTTCTCCAGTGTGCTCAGTGGCAATGCTCTTCTACTGGGCTCTCCCACGCTGCTGCTGCCGGTCCCGCTGGAGTTGGCCTCTGCCATCCTTTGTAGTGACCACACAAGCTTCTGAGCGACATTCTCTGCTTGGTCCTTTTTTTATCTTCTTGCTACACTGTAAATACAGTTTAAACAAAACACTGGATTGTGCATCTAACAATGGAAGCGTAAAACTCCTCATTTACTGAGCAATATGCGGGGACTACTGATTCATGCCTCCATGTCTGATGATACGGCCCTTTCAGCTTTTAAAGGATAAAAGTTATTCCTTTGGCCTTAGGAGACAAAATTTTTGTGTCACTCCAAATAAAAGGTATGGCTTCCAAGATCGGAATAGCAATGTAGCAATCCGAAGGGAAGCTGGTTGAGCTCTTTCATCTGGCACTGGCAATCTGTAGGCCGTCCCATGGCATCTCTCAAGTCCAGTCATTATCCCATTTTCTAGATAACTCTACCAGATGTTTTCTCCTCTCAAACATCCAACATCCATCTCCATCTCTTCCTTCCAGGTAATAATATGGCTTCCTACTTCCCTGAGAAAACAGAAATGACAAGAAGGAAACATTTAGGTTCTCACCCGTATTATCAACCAAAGCACCTCTATCTGTGACCATATACTTAAATCACTGTGTGCTCAGGATTCCAGTTCCTCCTCCTGGTGTCAGTACATTCTTGTTTTTCTTTTGTTTGTTTGTTTCTTTCTTTCTTTTTTTTTTTTTTTAAACATACCTATTTCTAATACAGCTTCCCAAATCTTAGCCAGTTGTGTGAATGACTTTGATGGCATTCAGCAGTATCAACAGCTTCAGCTTTTTCAACGAGTCCTGAAATCTTCTTACACGTTCTGATCTCTGCTGATGCAAGGTGTCATTCTGAAATATTCCTTTGCCATCATCCTGATTCCTGTAACCTGTATCATCATCTTTCTTGGATTATTTTTTTTTCCCCTTTGGCAGTGCTCATTCTCAAATAGGTTACTGAGACAAGGCACAAGGTAAGGAAAGGTTTTGAGACCATGCATGTCTGAAATTATCTTTGTGTTTGTACTTGATTTATGTCATTTCTTTGCCAGGGTTTTATTTCTAGTTTGGAAATCCTTTTAGCATTTTGAAGATGTTTCTCCAGTGTTTCCTAGATCTGGTGTGGTTTCTGACAAACCTGAGGGCATTCTGATTCTTGATTTTATGACCTGCATTTCTTCTTTCCTCCGCATTCCAATCCGGTCTACTCCCTGATCTTACTCTCTGAGTTTTGAAATTTTACAGTGATGTGCCTTGTTATGGGACTACTTTGATGCCCAGTGCTGGCACTCAGGGGGCATTTTTAATCTCCAAGCTTATATCCTCCAAGTTTGCACATTGTTCTTGAGTTATTTATTTAACTCTACATTGCCAGCTGCAGTGGTCAGTTGTAAGTTCTCTTCTTTTTGACCTATCAGCTGCACCTGACACTTTTGATTCTTCTCTCCTCCTTAAATCACTTTCTTCCACATAGCTTCCATGTCAATACTCTCTTGATTCTCTTGTTATTTCAAAAGCCACTATTCTTACTCACTTTTTGCTAGCGTCTTCTCATCTCCTAAACCTATAAACATTGGAGTAGTCCGGGAATCTACCCTCTAAAATCTCCCTTTATTCATTCCCCTTGTATAGGATATCACCTAGTATCATGGCTTTAAATACATATATATTCTGGTGACTCCTAAATCTGCAGTATATTTGAGACCTCTTCTTTTATCTCCAGGATTATATACCCAACTCCCAGCTTGGCTAACCTATTTGGACATCTAATAAGAATATCAAACTTAAAATAAGCAGCCCAGAACTCCTTACCTTTTCCCCCACCCCAAACTTACATATTCTGACATCCTCCCTATCTCAAAAAATAGAAACTTCATTTTTCAGTTTTTCAGTTGAAAAGCCTTGAACTGGAGTCCTCCTTGGCATCTTTGATTAAATCCACCATCGAATTATGCTGGACCTGCTTCCAACCATCTTGATTGTTTTTCACCTTGTTTACCATCCTCACCTGCTCCAAGCCACTGACATCCATCTCCTGAATTACTGCAATAGTCTCCCCAAAGTTTTTATTGTTCCAGCCTTCTCACTATGTGCTATTTAGTAGCTTACTGCTTCTCAACTACAAACCCATTTTCCTATACTCTGTGTTGTAATACTGAACCAGGAATCTATAAATCACATGTCTCCTTTGCCAGCTAAATTACACTATCAAGAGACCGTGGGAAGCTGGGGGAGGATGAAGGGTGCTGGATGCTGGGCCTTTCCATAGTGGTAGCTAAATTCAACTTTAAACCCATCAACAAACAGATAAGAGATTCTTATTCTTTGGATTTTTTAGAACCACAAGAATTAATCTGTCCTTGGCCAGCACAGGCTTTTATGAATTCTTACTCTTTCTAGACATTTTCTCCTTGCATGGGCCAGCTTTTGTGCTTTGAATTTTTGTTTCAACCTATGACAAAATAGAAAAAATGATCATCTGTGATGCTCTTCAACTCAGGAAAAGAGAAAAACCTGTATCAATTAACTTGATAAAATCACTTGTCTCGTACCTGTCTTGAAGCGAAAGTGTTATAAGGTGCTGCAGGAGGAACAGCAGGAAAATTGAGCTGAGGCGTCTGCCAGGGCATGGGTTTGGAGAAAATCATAGTTGCATACTTAAAGAAATTTCCTTATTATTTTCACAACTCAAATCACAAAATGTCAAGCTCTCAAACATATCTTTGGTGTTTAGGATATGCAGACTTGTGGTTCTTAGGAGAGGTCTCACTTTCCTTGGGAAATGCATCAGGAGAGACAGTGGCCCGTGAGAGCTCCCTGTTTATTAAGTGAGAATTTGTGCAGGAAAAAAACCCTGAGAAGCCCTACTGTACATTCCCCCTGCCCCATTTTGGTACCCCTCCTCACCCTCCAAGGGAGATCTGTTCCTGGCTCTTACAAGCCCTGTCCCACAGTGATGCCCTATGATTCACATCTTTTCAACTCAGTGTCTCCTCTCTGCTCTTTTCAAAATGATACACTCATTTGATAAACATCACTGTTGACATATTTATGGTTGACAGTGGGTTCATGTTTTACTCCTCTCTGTCTTTTTCTATTTTAATTGGAACCATCTGGATGAAGCTAAGCAAAATAGAGTGGTAATTCATTTTTCTTTTTTTTGAAGGGCAAGGGTCATGGGGACTTTAATACATTCATGCATATTTCCTGTATTTCCCAAATTTTATGAATTATGCATGCATTACATTTCATAGTATAATGTATTTTATGGTTAAAAGATGAATAACTGTACATACAATTGTAAATTATCCTAGTTTTTAGTTATTGATTTTGCAGAGATATGAGCCTCAGATTTATATTATTTGAAAAAATAGAGTTACTCTTTCACTGGAGGAATTGCAGGCACTTTGACTTGACTGTCTTGGGAGTGGGGGTTAGAAAGGAATCTTTCATGTTCTTTACATAACACACTGTATGCCGCTAGTTACTCCTGGAGCTGACCCGGCTACTACAAGATTAATGATGGCTTTGGAAACACTAATGGGAAACAGACTCTGCTTTTCTGTGTTACAAAGCCCCATACAGGGCAGGATTGATGCCGTCTGCTGCTGTCCTTTGAGAGCAGAGGCCCTTATAAACTTGTCTCTTTCCTGGACAACATCTCACTTCAACAAATTCTGTGGAACTAAGAGACTTCATTTCTCAAATATTTGCTAGATCATAACCTATGCCTGACATCACTAAAAGTCCAGAAGGCAGAGGTTTCATAACACAGATTCTCATTAGATAGAGAAGTTTTCCGATTAGAATATGTGTGTAAGAGCATTATTATGTAAGAGTAATTGTTTGTTCAAGCTGTTATTGTTAGGTAAATACTTTGAAAGAGAGATTTAAAACCCTAGAAGATTGAACCTCTTGGTTGCTAGTCCTTAGCATTCACTTGGTGTCCACGGCATGTGATGCTGCTGCTTTGGTGTCCTTGAAATTCTTTTCTCCCTGTATATTACCACATCTCTCTTCCCTGTTTCTTATTAACTTTCTTGGCTGGTTTTTCCCTCATTTGCCACCTTAACATTGGTGCCCCAGTGTTTCTTCTAAGTCCTCTTTTTTTCTTTACGATATTTGCCATCCTGTGGAAATGACATCCATGGTTGTCATTTCCTTTCGTGCCGGTCTGTCACGGGCCTTGAGTCTCTCTTGTGCGTCAGGCAGGTATGTGTCTCCTGGCCAACTCCATTAGACATCCCAAGGGCACCTCACGTTCAGTATGGCCCCAGCAGGACTCAGTTCTCTCTCCCACCAAACCATCCTTGCTGAAGTGGTCCTCACCACTCCATCCTGCCACTGAGGGGGGTCCCTTTAACTCATTTTTGTACCTCTGTATGTCATCATCCATATCTACTTACCTAGACTGCCTGTCCATCTTGCTTTCATATTATCCATCAACTCTACCATTGTCCCATCATTTCCAATAACATTCTCTTTGTTCGGGCTTACTAATCCCTTGATTAGTGTCCTAAGATCTTCCTTCCATCTTTTTTCTTTGAACAGACTTGTCTTTTAAAACCAAAATTAATATTATTCCCTGACTCCTCATTATCTTTTACATGAAATTTCAGATCATCATCCCTCAACATTCCCTCCTATTTGCCTCAGTTTCTAGCATCATTCTTCACTCTGCCAGTGGCTCTGCACCCAGGTAACTCCCTCTCACTACAGATTCCTTCCCCGTCTTGCTTCAAAGGCAGTGACTTCGTCTTTTTCTTCTCTTTTTCTCAGTGTGTAGCAGAGTGTTTGACACAAAGTGAGCCTTCAGAGAGTATCTGGGTTAATACACATAATTCTGGTGAACTCTAATATTCCAACTTTTAAATTAAACCATCATAAATAAATACATAGACAAAAGAATCTATAGGAGAACTGAAAAATAAGGAAGAGAAAAAAAAACGTAAAGCTAAAGTCTGCAGGGAATTTCCACTAACTGCAGCAAGGAGGAGGTTGGGTTGAGAGTCATAATCCTAAACTAAGCCTGCTGAACCAGAATAGCACAGAAATCTGGGAAGGAGATGGGAAACAACTGTGACTCAACCCCACTCTATCACACTGGCAAAGAAACACAAAAAATCCCAAAGCCACGTGAATTCTTTTCTGAGCTGGCCAGGGCCATACCTCTTCTTCTCCTCCTCAGTTCTTCTCCTTCCTCGTCCACTTGAAAACCACACTTCACAGTACGCAGCATGTGCGCTGCCCTGTGTGCTGGGGGTTTAGAGTGACAAGTGGAAGCAGTAACACTTCGCAGGCTGAGATGTACAACAACTTCAGGAAAATATTTAAGAAGGGAAGTTAAGATGAAGAGCCTGTCTCTGTCACTCAATGAAAAATTCTGCATAAGACTCTGTAGCCATCAGAACACCTGCCAGTTGGAGAAGATCCTCTCTTGCTTTTAGAAATTTCAGATGAGTGTTTGCTTGACACAAGAAACCAGACTCAGGACTTGGTACTTCATTATTCTTTGTAAGTCTAGATCTCAGAAGGAAACAGTACAAATACCTATGTGATTAGTAACTACAGATAAAAGGATATCATGCACATCATTTTGAAAGGAAATATGATTCTGGAACAAGTTACCTGATTTTTTGTTTTCATTGTATTTTTCTGCTATTTAAGGAAAAAGCAATAGAAAAAAAAAAATTAGCCATATAATGCCCCTAAATATTCTGTGACACAAAGAAAAGTGACTTAAGTACTCAGAGGAAAAAATAAATAAAAATGTTTTCCCAGAGTGAAAAGAGGCAGAAATTTCAGAGCCTTAGCTTAATGACATAAGAATTGACCCAGTAGGTGCATGGGGTGTTTAGGAGAAAAGAGGATGACCTGAAAGTAGAGATGGAGAGATGAGATGAGGGTGGGAAGAATTGCAAAGACATCAATAAAGTTCACATTGGATGCTACAAAGAGCAGATGGACAATGTAGAAATTAAAGTCCTAAGTATTTTGATCGTAAGAATGTAGAGAATGGGGGGCACCCATAGCTCAGTGGTTTGGGCACCAGCCACATGCTCTGGGGTTGGTGGGTTTGAACCCAGCCTGGGCCTGCTAAAAATAAATAAATAAATAAATGAATGAATAGCTGGGTGTTGTGGTGGGTGCCTGTGGTCCCAGCTACCAGGAAGGCTGAGGCAAGAGAATCGCTTGAGCCCAAAGAGTTGGAGGTTGCTGTGAGCTGTGATGCCACAGCACTCTACTGAGGGCAACAAAGTGAGACTCTGTCTCAATTAAAAACAAAACAACAAACTTCAAGAATGAACATAGTGAGAAGAAAGGGATTCATCCTGTAAAGGACAGGCTTTCTGAGGAAGAATTAAAAAAAATTAAAATAGTAAATAATCATCAGCTCCAATTTTTAAAAAAAGTGTTTTAAGAACTAAGAAATGTTTTCAGAGCTGGAATAGGACTTAGTCCACAGACAGAAGGACTTATCACCTTCTGGGTAAAATTAGTGAAAAGGGACCCACATTTAAACATATTTTAACAATTTTTTACATTTGAGAGATAAAGAGAAAACCTCTGCGAGCATCCAATCTGAAAAACATGATTTACTTGTAAAGGAGTAAGAATCAAGGTCGTTTCAAATTTCTCCATATCACTAAATCCAGGACAAATGCCACAGAAGGGACAGAGGTTTGAAAGCCATGATTCTTTATCTAGTCACCTTGTTATTTTTACATAAGGGCTAAGAAAGATTATTTCTTGAATTATTTAAATATAAAACATATACTATGTATATATGTATTATGAATATGTACTACAGCTGAGAGCCAGATATTCAAACACAATAAATTTGCAGTATAAGATGTTGGTAGTAGAATTCAAAAGCAGTTTAAAAATACGGAGAATGAAACAGTGATGCGCTGGTCAGACTAGCTCGTGGGTAGAGAGCAAAGCACCTTGATTTGTAGGTTTTTCTGATTTCCATGGTATAGATACCGTCCCATGGCCAATTTCAAGCTACCCATGTGATGTTAATATGGAATTGGGTAGTGATTAATGTTAAACTGAGGCACAGTACAATTTTTGAGGAGTTCATTTGAGCAAACATGTATTTATTTATTTATTTTTGAGACAGAGTCTCACTATGTTGCTCTTGGTAGAGTGTGGTGCCATCACAGCTCACAGCAACCTCAAACTCTTGGGGTTAAGTGATTCTCTTGCCTCAGCCTCCCAAGTAGCTGGGACTACAGGCACCCGCCACAATGACTGGCTTTTTTTTGTTGTTGTTGCCGTTGTCATTGTTGTTTAGCTAGTCCAGGCCAGGTTCGAACCCACCTGCCTTGGTGTCTGTGGCCGGCACCCTAATCACTGAGCTACGGGCACTGATCCAAAATAGTGATTCTTGATTTAGGAAGCATCAAATTGACAGTTTGTAAAGGGAAACAAAGGGAAAAGTTTTTTTAGAGGCTGAATGTTACGGTCATAGGGTTGCCTTATCTGGTCTATTCTGCAGGGAAATGCCTAATTATCTAACTTACAAATGAGGTGGTGGCACCTATTTGGTTGAGCTTACCTTTTTTTTTTTTTTTTTTTTTTTCAATATAGGGATTCAAGTTTAAGTTTCACTTATGTTTGCAAATCAAGCAAAGTTAAGGTCACTTATAAACTTTCCCTGGCTTTATCTGCTCAGATATTCTTCAGGCCTGGTCTTCATTTAATTTTACTTGAAGAGGAGAGAAGTGCCCTTAGGATCCAGCCACAGTTGAACCAATGAGTTCACTCTTTGGGGAAAAAAAAAAAAAAAGCAACTATTAAATCCTTATGTCAGGCCATATATCAAAATTAACTGTATAATCATTTTACTAGTTTCTCAGAACTTCGATAACACATTATCACAGACTAAGTAGCTTAAAACAGAAATTTATTTTTCACGAATTTGGAGGCTAGACATTTAAAATCAATATGTCAACAAGGTTGGGCTGTGTCTGAAGTCTCTAGGGCTCTAGGGCAGCATCCTTTCTGGCTTCTTTCCACCTTCTGGTGGTGGCCAACACCGTGACTTTCTGCTTTCCGTGGTTTATAGACTCAGCACTCCGTCTCCCCACAGTTGTCACATAGTATTCTTCCCATTATCAAATTAGGGCCCACCTTAATCTGCTATGACTTCATTTTAACTTAGCTATTACATCTACAAAGACCCTATTTCAAAGGTCACATTCTGAGGTTCTAGGTGAACGTGAACTTTTAGGGAAATCAGTACAAGGATTTAACCCAGTACGAGGATCAACATGCCAAACGTAAGTAACAAAACACAAAAATAAAATGCATTAATGTGACTATTTGCCTTGAGAATCCTTTCTACTGGCAGAAATCACAGAAAAATTCTTTATACACTTGACTCCAAAATTTCAAATATATTCTTATCAAAAACATGAACAAAATTTCAAAACCAACCAACAATCATTTGAGGAAAATTGCATTAGATAGAATAAAATAAAATATAAATATCTTTCATATATTAATATAATATGTAAACAGGTATTAGAAATATTGCAGTCCCAGGAGATAATTAGATAGGTAGAAAAGTCACAAAGCAGTCACAAAGCCTGCATTTATTATTGCATTTAATAAATGCAATTAATAAATATTCAATCATATTCATGATTAAACACGTTTACAGTAAGGCAACATCAAGTTACCTATTTTTAAGAAGCAAAGTAGTAAAAAAAAAATGAGAGAAAGAAAGGCTGCTGTACGTTCTCATGCACTGCTAATGGAAGTATAAATTAGTTCAATGTTTCTTTTAGTAAAACAAAAGAACTGACATGTATCAAGAATCTTGAAAATGTTTCTACCTTTTGAATTAGTAATACAACTTCTAAAAAAGTCAGTTCTAAAGTCATAGTCTGGGAAGATGTAAAGCATAAAGAAGTTGAAAGCAAAAGATCTCACAGAGTTCACTGTTGTCTTGAACCATTAGAAACACTCTATGTGGAGGATATAGCAGAGACTATAATCCATCGAGGTCTATTTAAAGGGATTTTACAGTTGTTGGGAAAGTGAAGAAATAGACTCTTTATTAAGGGAATGAGAAGCAACTCTAACAGCCGAGCTATAGAACGTCTTCAACAGGGAGTAGAGACTGCAGGATTAGGAAGCCACCTGCCATATTGGGAAGCCACATCGTCAGCTGCTAGCTCCAGCCTCATGCTGCTTGAATCAGAACCTGATTTTAAAATTGGGACCTGTCTCCTTCCTCATTTATTTCAGTTCAGAATTCAAGACTCACACAAGTACATCACATTGGCTAGGCCTATACTAGATCCGGAACCTTCGCTGGAAAGAAGTCTGAGAAAGGCAGTTTTTAGCTTTCCTGCTTAAGAACTAGAGGAAGACACAGGAGATTGGAACAAACAGTGTGTGATCCAGTCCATGTATATTAATATTTACTGTACTCTAAATACCAAAATATAAGAAATGTGTTTGATGGCTTTAAATGACTCTGAAACATTTTTGAGACAACATTTTTAAAAAGCATGAACTAGAAGCATATATAATATATGGGGGATTGTCTTTTTCTTTTTGAAACAGTCTCACTTTGTCACCCTGGGTAGAGTGACATATGTTATAGTTCATAGCAACTACAAACTCCTGGGATCAAGCGATCCTCTTGCCTAAGCCTCACACGTAGTAGCTGGGACTGTAGGCACCAGCCACAAGGTCTGGCTATTTTTAGAGATGGGGTCTTGCTCTTGCTCAAGCTGGTCTCGAACTCTTGAGCTCAAGCAGTCCGCCCACCTCAGGCTCCCAGAGTGCTAGGATTGCAGGGGTGAGCCACCACACCCAGCCTGATTTTCTTTTTCTTAACTATACCTTTTACTTTTCTAAAATGAGCATAAATTAATTTGATAACCCTCATTTCCCTTTGAAATAAAAAAACATATTTATTAAATAAATGCAGGGATTAATGAGGGCATGAATAAAAATAAAATAAATATACCCATGGCTGTCTCTTTTGCTGTTGTAGATATGAAAGAATTCCAAAAACACTTTTTAATTTTCCTCTCTACTTGGCTTTTTTGCCATGCATTGTGGCTGCTACACAGTTTGGCTCTATCGGTTTGAATTTGGTGTGTATTTATTTATGTGTCTGTTTCAGGATATATATAAATATATCTGTATATGTTTACATAATATTTATGTTAAAGCATATAACTATAGTCTTACCTAATACTAATATGTAAAAGAACTAATTTTATTTATCAATCATAAATAAATCAATAATTATAGTGATTGCCCAGAAATACAATCTGGGTTGTGTATGTTATATGGCCTTTTCTTAGGTATATGTTATATGGCCTTTTCTTAGGTAACTATAAGATTACTTACCCTTTTAAACATTAAACTATTACTTTTAATTGAAATTCCATTGATATTATTATTAAATAATAAAAAAATAATTTTTACTATTTATCAAACTGTGACAATGTCTTACCTCTCACTTCCTTAAATGTTAGATATTTTCTAATGTGAATCTATTACTGAAATTACTCAAGTGTAGCAAAAAGCTTTTTTTCTATAATTCTCTCTTGGGAGGCAGCTTCTTTTGCTGAACATCTGTGTGGACCAAGCCTTCCAATTAGCATAGGATCTAGCTCAAGAATTTCATCAGAGATTCTGCCTCATGAATTAACTGCCCCACCTCATTACAAGAAATGCCTTTAGGGGATGCTGCAAGGGGTAGATTAGTATGTTAAAATAAAATTAACCCAATAATATATGTGTGTGTGTGTGTGTGTGTGTGTGTGTGTGTGTGTGTGTGTATACATATATATATATATTAACAAAATTCATTTTCAAATTCATCTTTAATACAGTTCTATTTAGTGTCTTATCCTAACACATTGCAATTGTAGGATCTGCTACAGGTTCTGATGTAGGCAAGGCTTTGTTTTTCTTTTTTAACTTTCTTTTCCATTTTTGGAAAGTGGGTAAAGAATGGTGGTATTAACCATATTTCAGAGAGGAAAGTCACTGCTGTCTATATATAACATAGACTTTGTTACTCAAAATACTTTTAGCCTAGGCAGAGAGTAACTGAGAACAGACAGAAATGGAAGAAAATGCTGTTTGCCCTGTATCTAATCTAGGTGTAAGCAGGGAAAAAGGTTTGCTTTGAAAGCTGATGTAATCCACTCACACTTGAGTCACAACATGGAATGGAAATAGATGTCCTGTTTTCAACAACTGTAATATAATTAACTCCTGGGCTCTGTTTTCCCTTAGCCACTGAGTCAACTGTTTTGCAGTCTGCTGAGGTTTGTTTGGGGATGTTTGCAGCATATGATTTAAAGAATTGGCTGTGAGATGTAAAAGTATATAATGGATCCTTGAAGCTGTGGAGCGCAATGAGACCGATCCTTGCACCTCTCTTTGTTCTTTTCTTCACTTTGCTATTTTCCTCTCCATCTTTATTCACTGTAGCAGATCAATAACAGGATCAGTGATAGGAAGGGAAGTGATTTATGTCCCTTTACTTTCTTGCATCTTTCACTCTTTAACACACACATTTTGGATGGGCTGATTTTATCTTGCCAATTGCTTTTGGCAATTCTTTTTTATTTACCTCATCTTCTTGTTTCTTCTTTTCCTATTTTTTTGGTCCTCCATCCATTTTTCTTTTATTCCCCATCTGTCCTCACTCTTCATCTCCTTGCTTTTAGGCCAAGGTGTAAATTGGAGAGTTAGGGCATTAGTATTGTTGATGAGCAGGGTGAGTGTAGGGGGAACTACGTGCCTCTCCAGGGTGGTGCCTGTGGCTCAAAGGAGTAGGGCACTGGCCCCATATGCTGGAGGTGGCAGGTTCAAACCCAGCTCCAGCCAAAACCAGCAAAAATAAATAAATAAAAATAAAAACTGTGCCTCTCCAGGAAGACCAACAGCCTACATGGAAACCATCTTGATGATGGAAGTGAATGGAAAATGGGTGAAGGGTGTAACCAGGGATGGGCTGGAGATGCTGCCTCCAGTTCTCCATGGCCCATATGTGGTATTTGGAGAATTGTGACATTTCCACACTTCTACTAGGTAGAAAAAACACTAAAGCTACTGATGGAGCAAAAAGAGCCCAAGGTGGAGAAAAGGCAGCCGTGGGATACTGGGACAACAGAAGGGGCTGTCCACTGCATGGTGGCTGACAGCTTGGTATCTAGAAGAACCAGCAGAAACCAGAACTGAACCCATATTACCTCATCCCTTTGGAGACGGCATGAAGATCCACCATTTCTGTGAGGATCTACAAGGGAAAAGAGGAGGAATGACCTCCGGGGGGGGGGGGGGGGGGACCCAAAAGGGGGGGAGTTTTGCATTAAAAATTATGGGAATATTTACACCCCCAAAACGTTTTTTGGTTTGAAAAAACCGAAATT
>CAUYPK010140100.1:0-22701 GCA_963574355.1 Loris lydekkerianus | reverse complement strand
TGGAGAATACTTAGAGACCTAAATATAGACCTGCCATTTGATCCTATAATTCCTTTACTAGGTTTATACCCAGAAGACCAAAATTCACAATATAACAAAGACATCTGTACCAGAATGTCTATTGCAGCCCAATTCATAATTACTAAGTCATGGAAGAAACCCAAGTGCCCATTGACCCACGAATGGACTAGCAAATTGTGGTACATGTATACCATGGAATACTATGCAGCCTTAAAAAAAGATGGAGACTTTACCTCTTTCACGTTTACATGGATGGAGCTGGAACATATTCTTCTTAGCAAAGTATCTCAGGAATGGAAGAAAAAGTATCCAATGTACTCAACCCTACTATGAAGCTAAATTATAGCTTCCACATGAAGGCTATAACCCAACTATAGTGCAAGACTATGGGGAAAGGGCCAAGGAAGGGGAAGGGAGGGGGGAGGTCTTGGTAGAGGGAGAGTAATGGGTGGGGCCACATCTATGATGCATCTTAGAATGGGTACAGGTGATTGCAATAATGTACACAGCTATGATTTAACAATTAAAAGAAAAAAAAAAAGAAAAAAGAAAAAAAAGAAATAAACATAGTGCTAAGTAATATATTTATAAAAATATAAGTCAGAGTGCCAGTTGTTTTGCATCAATGGCCTAACCCATTTTGCTTGCGATAGTTTATCATCTGACAAGGCGATTTATAGAAATAAAATATTACAAAATATTTGACTCTAAAAAAAAAAAAATATATATATAGTGATTAAGTTTTGAATTGGGGTTTAATTGTGGAAATATCAAGGCATTTAGAGTTAAAGACCTAGGTTTTGTTCATAGTTTGAGGTATTTATTTCATACTAGGACCTCCAGGACTAACTTTGACAAAATCAGCTCACCAGAGTCATGGTTTCCTCATCTACAAAAAAGAAATGCTAAAACTTAACCACAAGTTGTTAGGGAGACTAGAACTCTATGAAATATGTTAATGGACCTAGAAAAGTACCTAACACTAAGCAGGGAATAATAAATAATTTTTCCTCTCTTCTGACTTTCTCTCACTACCTCTTCTTAATTCTACTAGAAAGTTTCTTTCTCCATAAGGCATCTTTTTAAATTTTTAATTTAATATAATTTAATTTAACTTAATTTAATTTTCTATTATTTTTGCTATGACACATAAGGGCAGTGATCCATGAGGGTTCTTGAAGACTAGCTGTGAAAGGTAGTCCTAATTCTGCCATTTTTATCAGAATACAGAGTCAAGTTTTTCATTTATCTTATTTAATCTTCACAATAACTACATATGAATTTATCTCCATTTTACAGAAGAAACAGAGGCTTAGAGACATTTTAAAAATGTCCCAAGTTCAAACAGTCCATTACTGACCTATTGCCATGATAATAGTATTGCAAACCTCCCCACAACTCAATGGCTCACAGCAATAACCATTCAGCGTGACTCATCAGCTGAGGGTCAGCCTCACACTTCTGTTGACTTGAGCTGGCCTTGCCGGGCCCATTCATGCAGACATCTGGGCTAAGCAAATCTCTTTACAGCTAAAAAAGCAATGAGTGTGCAGCAAGAAACGGGGTAATCTCTGGCTCCCTTATTGAATAAAAAGCTGATCATGAGCCAGCTAACTAACCTGCCCAGAATCCCGCGCCAGGGATTTCTCTTAGTCTAAGGCCTTAAACGCACGCAGTACTGAAATATGGAAATAAAGAAGCCCTTGATTCCAGCAGAAAGGTTCCTCTTATCCTTAGGTGCCCCCTGGGAGAGATGACAGGACAGAACCCACCAAGGGCCCACAGGTCATACAGAAGCTTCCCACCCCCCATCAATTCAAGGGCAATTAAAGACACGGAGTTCACCACAGCTGGAAATTACTAGCATTGGCCCTTCAGCACAGCCCTAGACCACACTGCAGGCCAGCACAGCAACCAGCAACATCAGCATCAGCTGGGAGTTTGTTAGAAATGTGGACTTTAGGACTCTAACCTAGGTCTACTAGATCAGAATCTGAGAATCCCTTCTTCAACAGGAATCACAACAGGGTCATATGATTGGTAAAGCATCTGTAGCCAGACTTACTGTATTAGATGAGTAAAACCCTTCAAGTGCCAGCACCTTGCGGAGCTTTCCAACCTCCCACCAGAGCACTTAACACATTCAGCTTTCAAGTGGCCCCACTCTCTGGGATGAGCATGTTATTTTTGGTCACTCAACATGCAGTTTCTTCTTGTTTACTTCATTCTGATTTTTCTTTGGGAGGACTTTCCTTTCCCACTCCCTGTTCTTGTGTTTCAGACTTATCATCATTCTGGAAATGGATATGTGCCCAGGCTCTGACCAATGAAAGAAGCAGTCAGGGATTTTGCTGAAAAATGGCATGTTCTTTTCTGCTATTAATCACATCTGGCTTAGTTTAGCTGAGAATGAAGTCAACGCAGAGATGATATGAAATAAATTCCTGACGACACTGTTTGAGCATCTGCCCCCAGACTTTCTAATCATAAAAGCCAATACATTCCCCTTTATGTCTAATGTATTATGGGCTGGATTTCTATAACTTATAAGCAAAGTAGCTCTGTTATGCAAAGCCATGACCCTATGTTCCAAGCTTGCAGACCCCACACAAGTCCTTTGCTCAACCTCCAATCTCACTCTGCTCCCTACCACCTATGACATGGTCATCATTTTCCAATTTCCAAATTTCAAAATGCTTATAATTATATTTTCTATCATGGGTGCAAACCTCAGGGGATTTCATGAGATAATACTCAGTATTTTCCCAGAAACTTGCAGTAGACGAAATTCTTCAAAAGAATGCAATGGACCTGAGTGCTGTGCCCTGTCTAGAGCTCACTGATCAATGTGTGGACCTGCAGTATCAACATCATCTAGGAGCTTGTTTGAGATTCGGAATCTATATCCCACCCCAGCCAAAATTGAGAACCACTGGCCTATAGCTGTGTAAGTAGGAAGGTAGGGTTTAAGGGAGGGTTTTCGTGAAAATGGAAACCCAATGTATCTTTTACCCCTGTCAGCATCATTTCAATTTAAGTTGCACTTAGAATTATGGCAGTAACTTTTTTTTTTTTTTTTTTTTATGTTCTAGGGATTCTTTCCAGGAAGTTAGAAGCCAGGAGTGGGAGGCAACAGGGGATTATGATGCTAAGGCTTAGACAACAAGTGGCAAAGAAAGTGATCCTTAAATGAACAGAGGCATCCTGGAATCCATGGAAAGCAGAGACTTTGGACAGGATGGGAGAAGAGGTAGGATGGGTCATTTGTCAAATAGAAAGAGGCTTTTTCTTTTTATAGAAGTTTTGAGTTTGACCAGATAGGAGTGTTGAAGCAGGGGGTTAAGGCCAGAAGCCTGGGAAGAAAAGTTTGTGACAGTTTAGATACAGGATGGTACAAGAAAAGCAGAGTTTTTCAGAGAGGAAAAACAGGGTTCTGTGAAGAAAAACAAACCCCAACAGAGAACATGTGTGGGGAAAGGGAAATACACAACAGGAATGGTTACTTTAAAAGGACATACATAGGTTACAGGGAAATGTAGATAAATATTGCATAGATGCAAAATTCTCCATAATCTTTTCATTTAGATTTTTTGTTTGTTTGTTTTTTAGGAGACAAAGTCTTACTTTGTGGCCCTCAGTAGAGTGCTGTGGTGACACAGCTCACAGCAACCTCTAGCTCTTGGGCTTAAGCGATTCTCTTGCCTTAGCCTCCCCAGTAGCTGGGACTACAGGCGCCTGCCATAACACCCGGCTATTCTTTGTTGCAGTTAGGCAGGGGCCAGGTTTAAACCCACCACCCTCAGTATATGGGGCCAGCACCCTACTCACTGAGCCACAAGCACTGCCCAGGTTTATTTTTCTTTTTAAAGTGAACTCATTGGTTTCTTAGTATAGTCATGAAGTTGTGTAACCATCACCACTAATTCCAGAACATTTTCCATCTCCAAAAGGGACCCATATACCCATTAATAGTCACTCCCCATTCACTCCTCCCCTCACCCCCTGGCCATCATTAATCTATTTTCCTCTTTATAGATTTGCCTTTTCTGGGGAAATATTCATATCTCTATTTTGTATAAATGTAATCATATGACATGTAGCCTTTAGAGTCTGGCTTCTTTCACATAGCATAATGTTTCCAAGGTTCCCCTATGTTGTACCATTCACGTATCAGTACTTCATTTTTTTATATGAACAAGTAATACCCCATGAGATAGCTAGACCACACTTTGTTTATCCATTCATCAGTTTGGGTTGTTGCGTTTCTTTAGCTGTTAGACATAATGCTGCTATGAACATTTGTGTTCAAATTTTTTGTGGATATGTTTTTAGTTCTTTTGGGTATAGGCCTACGAATAGAATTGCTGGGTCACATGGTAGCTCTGTTTAAGTTTTGGGGGAACTGTTTTGATTTGTGTTTTCCTAATGATAATATTAAGCATTTTTCATGACCAATTATAAATCTTCTTTGGAGAAATATCTGTTCAAATCTTTTATTTTTAAGTTAGGTTATCTTTATTATTGAGTTGTGTTTTTTATGTACTCTGCATACAAGTCCTATATCATATATATGATCTGCAAGTATTTTCTTGCTTTTCATTTTATTTTTGCCTTTTCATTTTCTTGGTGGTGTCTTTAGAAATATGTTTAAGTTTTGTTTTTTTTTTTAAGGAAGTGAATTTTATCTTTATTTATTTATTTATTTGAGTCAGAGTCTCACTATGTCGCCCTCAGTAGAGTGTAGTGACTCACAGCAACCTCAAACTCTTGAACTTAAGAGATTCTCTTACCTCAGCCTCCTGAGTAGCTGGAACTACAGGTGCCTGCCACAATGCCCAGCTATTTTTTTGGTTGCAATTGTCATTGTTGTTTAGCAGGCCCAAGCTGGGGTCAAATCCGCCAGCCTCAGTGTATGTGGCTGACACCCTACTCACTGAGCTACAGGCACCAAACCTGAAATTTATCTCTTTTTTGTCACTAATGTTTTGGTGTCATGTCTAAGAAACCATTAAACCATGGTTTAATAGTTAATGGTTAGATCCCATTAACTAGTCTAGGATCATGAAGATTCCTGCCTTTGTTTTTTTCCTAAGATTTTTATAGTTTTAGCACTTACATTTGAGTCTTTGATTAGTTTTTGAGTTAATTTTTATATATATGAGGAAAGGATCCAACTTTGTTCTTTTGCATAGAAATGTCCAATTTTGCCAGCTCCATTTGCTAAAGACTATCCTTTCCCATTGAAGGTCTTGGCACCTTTATCAACAATCAGCCGACCATTCTATATGCAAATTTATTTCTATCTTAATTGTGTAGCCTTGTTGTAAGTTTTAAAATCAGGAAGTCTGAGATCTTTTTTTCAAGATTATTTTGGCTATTCAGGATCCTTTGAGGATCTATATGAATTTTAGATAGTTTTTTTCCATTTTTGCAAAATAAATGCTGATAGAATTTTGATTGGAATTGCATTGAATCTGTAGATCACGTCAAGTGAGCTAGTTTTTTAAATATGGGAGGAGGAAGATATCCAGGTTCATACTTTTGTACGTGGATATCTAATTCTTCCAGAACCATTTCTTGAAAATACTATTCTTTGTCCACATTGAATTTTATTGGTACTTTTAGGAAAAACAAATTAATCATAAATGTAAAGGTTTACTTATAGATATTTTATTTTATTCCATTGATCTATCTTATACTGGTGTTTTGATTACAGTATCTTTGTATAAAGTTTTAAAATGGGGAAGTGTGAGTCTTCTACCTTTGTTCTTTTTCAAGATGTTTTTTACTATTCTGGGTCTCTTGCATTTTCATATAAATTTAAGAATCATATTGTATATTTTCCCAAAAACATAGCTAGGTTTTTGATAAGGATTTCATTGATACACAGATCAATTTGGGAAGAATTGGATTTTTAAAAATATTAAGGTTTCTAATTAATGAATATGAGTTGTATTTCCATTTATTTAGGTATTCTTTTTTAATAATGTTACGTAGTTTTTTTGTACAAATTTTATATTTAATTTTGTTAAATTTATGTCTAAATATTTCATTCTTTTCAAAGCTATTTCAAGTGCAATTTGTTTCTTAATTTTATTTTAACATATTCATTTTATATTGTTCACTGTTAATGTATAAAAATACAATTGATTTTTGTATATTGATCTTGTATCCTGCAAACCTGCTGAACTTATTACTCCTAAGAATTTTTGTATGTTTGTATGTTTGTGTATTTCTTGGGATTTTTTAAATTCAATATCATGTCATTTGCAAATAGAAATAGTTTCACTTTTTTCTTTACAATCTGAATGTCTTTTAGTTTTTTTTTTTTTTGTATTGCCTAATTGCTTAGCTATAACTTCCAGTATTGAATATTTTCAAACAGAAATGGTGAAATGAACTTTCTTCTCTTCTTCTCATCTCTGGGGGGAAGGTTTTCAGTATTTTACCATCTAGTATAATGTTAGCTCTGGATTTTTTGGTAGATGGCCTTTATCAGGTTGAAAACATTCCCTTTTATTTCTACTTTATTGAGTTTTTTTCCTGATGAAAAGCTGTCGGGATTTTGTTAAATGCCTTTTCTGTGTCAACTGAGATGATTATGCAGATTTGTTTTTTATCCTGTAAACATAGTGTTTTGCATTGCTGACTTCTGTTTTGAACAAATCTTGCATTCCTGAGACAAATGCCATTTGGTAATCATATATTATACTTTCATACGTTGCTAAATTTAATTTGCCAATATTTTGTTGAGGATTCTTTGTATCTGATTCAAAAGCAATATTGATCGTGCAGTTTTGTTGTGATATCTGTTCTTCAGTTGGGGAGAACAGGGCCATGTGGGCCTTGTAGAATAAGTTGGGAAGTCTTACCACTTTCATTTGTTGAAAGAGTTTCAAGAGAACTGGTGTTAATTTTTTTAAAGTGTGTTAGTACTCACCAGTGAGATCATCTGCTCTGAGAGTTCTTTTATGGGAAGTTTTTGACTGCTAATTCAATCTCTTTATTTGTCATATTCCCTGTCTTCTTGAGTCATTTTCACTAGTTTGAAAATTTCTATGAATCATTTCACTTTATCTAAGTTATCAAACTTGTTGACATACAAGATTTAACTGCATATGATCCTTTGTAGTTTTTTAATGTCATTAGAAATTTTCCCTCTTTTATTCTTGATTTTGTTGCTGCTTTTGTTGACTACACTAGTGAAAAAAAAATTTTTTAATTTTGTTGATGTTTTCAATGAACAAATTTTGGTTTTATTGATTTTGTCTATTGCTTAGCTAATCTGTATTTTATTTATTTCCACTCTAATCGTCATTATATTCTTTTTCTGCTTTCTTTGGATTTGGTTTGCTTTGTTTTCTACCATCGTCAAGATAAAAAGTTGATTATTGATTTAAGATTTTTCTTTTTTCTAATCCAGGTATTTTCAGCTATAAATTACCCCGAGTTTTCACTGCATTCGTAAGTTTTCTTATATTATGCTTTTATTTTCAATCATTTCCAAAATATTTTCAAATATTTCTTATAATTCTTTTTGATCTATTGATTATTTAGGTGTGTGTTCTTTAGTTTCTACATATTTGTGAAACTTTCAAATTTCTTTTGCCATTTCTGATTTTATTCCATTGCAGTCAATGATCATGCTTAGAATAATTGCAGTTCTTCAATTGTCATCATTATTATTATTATTATTACTATTATTTTAGTTCTTCAAATTATTAAAACTTGTTTCATGGCCTAACATATGGCCAACCTAAAGAATTCCATGTGTGCTTGAGAAGAATATGTATTTTATTATTTTATAGAATGTTCTATAGATGTCTGTTAGGTCTAGCAAATTTGTAGTGCTATTCACATATTCCATTTTTTAAATTCTTCTACTTAAATCATCTATACACATTAAAAATGGGGTACTAAAGTCTCCAACTATTATTGGTGAATTGTCTGTTTCTTCCTTCAATCTGCCAGTTTTAGACTCTGCCATTATACATACATAGAAACTAATATATAATTTTACATATATAGAATTGTTAGATCTTCTTCATCAATAACTGTTACCATTATAAAATGTTCTTCTTTTGTCCCTAGTAACAATTTTTTTCTAACAATCCATTTTGTCTGATAACCATTTTTTCCCTTTTTAAAAATTATTTGCATGGTAGATCTTTTTCTATCTAGTTTTGCTTTCAACCGATTTGTGCTATTAACTCTCTATTGGGTCTCTTGTTGGTAGCATGTACTTGTGTCATTTTCTTAATCTGTGTTTCCAGTCTCTGCCTATTGATCAGAATGTTTTATCTATTCACACTTAATAATTGATAAAGCAGGATTTGTGTCTTCTTTTTGATATTTGTTTTCTGTATGCCCCATCTCTTTTTTTTTCCTTTGTTCATTCATTACTGCCTTCTTTTCTGTTAAATGGATATCTTCTTGTGTTCCCTCTTAATTTCCTTCCCATTTCTTCCCTTTTACTAAATGTTTCTAGTTATTTTTGGAATGGTTGCCCTGGTGAGTACTATTAATATGCTAACTTTTAAAAATTTAGTTGGGATTAATGCAAACTTGATTTTAATATTATACCAAAACTTTGCTCTCACATACCTCTATTCCCTCTCCTACTTTGTGCTATTTTATTATCATACAAATTACATTTTTATCTTTTATAAACCCATCAAAACAATTTTGTAATTATTGTTCTATGTAGTTTCAATCAGGTAGGAGAAGAAAAGAAATACAAACCAAAAACTACAATAATTCTGGCTTTTAATTTACCGTTAGTACTCATAGGGCAGGTCTGCTAGCAACATTATTGTTGTCATTTTATCTAGAAATTTCTCTGTCTCTCTTTTTTTTTTCTTTTGTGGATAGTTTTGCTGAACATAGACTTCTTGTTCTGTGAGTACTTTATATATGAAAAAGCCATCCTACTGCCTCTATAGTTTCTAATGAGAAATCAGTTGTTAATCTTACTAAGGATCTGCTCTATATAATAAGACACTTCTCTTTTGCTGCTTTCAATATTCTTCCTCTGTGATTTTTAATTTTGATTGTAATTAATGTAGATGTTGATCTTCTTGAGTTTATCTTACTTGGAGTTTGTTGAGCCCCAAGTTCAGATGTTATTCCTAAAATTGGGGTAGTTTTGACTATTATTTCTTCACATATTATTTTTACCCCTTTCTCTCCTCTTCTTTGTGGTTTTCCTTTATGCATATTTGGTATGCTTGATAGTGTCACACAGATTTCTGAGTCTCCATTAATCTTTATTCATCCTTTTTTCTTTCTCTTCCTCAAACTAAATTATCTCAATTTATTAACCTTCAAATTTGCTGGCTTTTTCTTCCACCAGATTAAATCTGCTGTTGCACTATCCTAATAAATTCTTCATTTCAGGTTTTATAATTTTTAACTTGAGAATTTCTGTTTTATTTTTCATTTGTAATTTCTTTTAAGAAAACAGCTTTATTGACATACAATGAACTGCACATAAAGGGTACAATTTGATGAGTTGACATATGCATACTCCCATGAAACATCACCCTAATCAAGTTAATGGATTGTTAAACTAAATTTGGCTTGAGGTTGCCTGCCTCCTTAGAGTCCTAACATAATGATCTGTAAACTAACTGAGAACCTGAGTTAGGAGTACTGTCTACTTTTGGTTTTGTTTGTTTGTTTTTTATTGTTTGGGATTCATTGAAGGTACAAAGAATTAAGTTATACTGATTGTGGGTAGTCCCTTTCGTAATTGTGTCCCCCCAAGACGTGTACCAGACACCATGAGCCCCGTTCCCCTTCCTCCTCCCCTCTCTCCCCATCCTCTTTCCCCTACCCTCTTCTTGTATTCGCTCATCTACTGCCTACATATTAGAATTGAGTACATTGGATTCTTGCTTCTCCATTCTTTTGATGCTTTACTAAGAGGAATGTGTTCCACCTCCATCCAGGTTAATACAAAAGACATAGAGTCTCCATCTTTTTAATGACTGTATAGTATTCCATGGTATGCTTACACCACAGCTCGTTAACCAAATATTAAGGCATACAAAGAAATATGGCTTATAAACATGCCTCAAGAGAAACTATCCATGAGGACACCCAGGCATTAGATACACTGAATAAAGATTTTAAATCAGCTATTATGAATGTTTTTGAATGTTTTAAAGAACCAAATGAGCTCATGTCTAAAGGACTAGAGGAAAATGTTTCACAAAATAGAAAATATCAAAGAAGAGATACAAATTTAATTTCCAGTATGTCTAATGCTGGAGTGTCCTCAGGAATAGTTTCTCTTAATTTTATTGTCCTGTTTACAAGTCATATTTCTTTGTATGGCTTAATATTTAGTTAAGAAGTGGGCACTTTAAATAATACAATGTGGAAATTCTCAATGTCAGACTTACACCTTCATCCTCCACCATTTTTTGTTGTTGCTATTTGTTATTATTTTTGTTGTTGCTACTTTTGGGGAAGAGTTCGTTGGTTTTAGTAATTTTCCTGCACTACTTCTGTAAGTGTTCTTTATTGTGTGTGGCCTTGAAGTCTCTGCTCAGCTAATTTAATGTTCAGCTGATGATTGGACAAAGATTTCTTTAAGTGTCTTGCACCACTAAGTTTTCCAGTTCTTTCTGGGAAGTTCTGTGTATGTGTGTGTTGTGATAATCTTTTAAAGCTCCAGTAAACAGTTTAGAACACTGCCTTGGTCTTTTCTCTCTGATGATGCAGAATTTCAGGTCATACAGAGGTGAGAGTATGGGGCCTTCTCAGATCTTGGACATGTGTACAGTTCTATACATGTGCATGGGTATCTAGGTTTTCAGGAATATGTCAAAGCTTTTCAAAGCCCCCTATAGACATCTCATGTTCCATCACTTCCTTTTAAGATTTTTGTCACCTTCTTGCTTGTCTCAACTATTATCACTGCTTCAGGTAGCTGCTCTGTTAAACATTTGATGCTGATTGTTTTTGACAAGTTCCCTGGGGAAACAATGTTTACACTATGTGAACTGTATGTCACATCAAATAAAGACGAGTCCTAAGAGTGATAGTTTCAAGGGAACTTTAAATATTGATGGGATTCTTGGGAGCTCAAAACCAATTTTTTCTGCCTCCAAAAGACATATAGGCTGCTAATTTTCAAGGCTACTAGAGAACTGAGGAAAGAAGAATGGGAATAGAGCAAGTTATATGACACAAAGTTTGCTGTCCTTTCCAAAATTCAGCCAGTTTTCTTGAATAAATGTTCCTCAGATTATTGCAAGCCTTTGGTTAATTTCCAGATTTCTAAAAATTTTATTTTGACAGTTTTTACCAATGCTTTTGTTGCTTCTGTGGAGGAACAAATTTTCAGAGACACCTACTGCATCATTCCAAAAGTGGCTCTCTTGTAATCTTAATGTTATTATTAAATTATTGCCTCCAATAGAGCTCCTGTCCAGATGTCAGCTCTCATTTCTCAGTTTTTCAACTTTCATTGCAGTATCTCTTTTTAGTATTGTTCATAAAACAAAGGGATTAAAAACACATTTCAATGCATCTTTTTTTTTTCCTCCACTATAAAAGTCAATACCATTTTGGTCGTCTGAATAAGAAAGTTTTCAGAACTGTCAGGAATTATGACAAAGAAGAATTTACTAAAAAAAACAACCAAATATCATTGAAAATGATTTCCTCTGGGAAATAGGATATAGATATAGTTCTAATCAAATATAATATGGCAAGAGGAGAAGAGTGCTGTGAAGAAAAGTAGTGTAAAAGTAAAGAATAAAACATGATAGCGAGTTAGAGGTTAATGATTTTTCACTAGTTCGGATTGCTAGGGCAGGCTTTTTTCAAAAAGTGGCATTGGCAGAGATGAGATGTTAGGAGACCTGGGAGAGAATATAGTGTGTAGAAGTAATAGCACTTGCAAAGGGGAAGAAGTGTGCTTGGTTGTTCAATGGACAGCAGGAAGGGCAATGTGATTGGACTGGAGATAAGTGGAGAAAGAGTGTTGGAAATGAGTGTGGAGAGGTGGCTGGGAGCATGGTCATGTAGAGTAAGGGAAGAATTTCTAAGTGTGATGGGAGCCAGTGAACATTTTTGAGAAAGAGAGTGTGATTAGATTTGTCTTTTAAAATTATCACCGCAGCAGCTATTTAGAGAAATAGGGCTAGGGGACAAATTAGGAGCCTTCTGTGATAGCTCAAGTGAGAGATGAGGGTGGCTCAAACTAAGGTGGTGTCTGTGGAAGTGTTGAGAAGTAGTAGTCTTTGGAAAATATTTGGAAAATATTTTGTATTTGTTCCATGATGAGATGTGCATATGAAAGGAATCACTGCAATAAGATTTTTATCCTAAGAACTAGGATATCCTAAGAACTAAGAACTTAGGATTTAATCCTAAGAACTGCAGGCACCATTTACTAATGTGGGTGAAGGGAGCCTCTTAGAATTAAAAAAAAAAAAAAAATTGGGTGGCTCCTGTGGCTCAAAGGGGTAGAGTGCCAGCCCCAACATATGCATATATATATGTTCAGTTTGATGTGCCTTTGATCTATCCAGATGAGTGTGTCCACTAAGGAGCTACAATATATGACTCTGAAGATCATGAGAGTGAGACTGGAAATACGAAAATAAAAGTTGTGTGTGTATATATATATATAAAATGATAGTTAAAGGCATGATTCAAAAATTTTTAAGACAACATGTGAAGGAAGGAATAGGACATTGAGCCTCTCCATGTCCCATGGTCAGTACTGAAGTCTGGAAGACCAATCAGAATTCTATATAATCTGATAGGGATTTAGGCTGGAAAGTTTTCAAGACCTATTCTAACTCCACTACCAATTGGCTATGTGGTGTAAGATTCTTGTGTATTAATTGAGAATTAAAATAATGATTATTATTATACATAATTCAAACATGTGTGACAATTCTTTACAACTCGCACAGAGCTATACAAATGTAATCTGTTCAAGGTTTTTCTCTTTGGCGTAGGACAGTGTCTGTGGACATATGGAGCTCCCAGGGGGTTTGTGTGGGACTCAGGGAAATGTCCACTTTAGCCTGTGGTGCACTACAATTTTGTTGCTTCAACCCATCTGCTATAAAAAATGAAGAGCCAACCAAACCAAAAAAAGAGAGAGAGAGAGAGAGAGAGAAACAGTGGTGAGGGCAACAGATAATGAGAGCTGTAAGAAATAGAAGGAGTTGGTACACAGTATCAGGTGAACTTAGAAGTCAAGCAAGATGAAAAGTCCATCAGACATGACCAAGAAATTGTTGATGCTGTCCATTGGCATATTAGAGTGTGCCTTGCCTAGCCTGGTACCTGTTAGCTGGCAGAACTGTGATGCTCTACCCTGCCATGATTAATAATATAGCCTTGCTCCCAGGTATATCCTGAATCATTCACTTTAATCCCTCTCAACCTGATCAACCCACTTTCAGAGCTCCTTACCCTTGTAATCAATTCTTGTTTGAGACCTCATATCATCTCTTTCAAAACCACTGATCTACATGGTCATTCTGTTTGGACTTCTGGCTGACGCCCTCAGGTGTATTTTGAGTGCATTTTCTGCTCTGATTCTTATTTAAGCTGCTTATTAGACATTACTGTCTGAATTCCTTTCTTGATTGTAATTTGTACTCTCTTCCTTTGAATGTGTTGCTGCAGTTTACTCCAGGTTAAATAGCCTAGACCCCTTCCTTGGAATTTACCCCAACCAAATCTTGTGATTCACTCAACCAAATCATGATTCATAGACACATTCCTCTAGCAAATGAAAGTCAAAGCCACTAATGAGAAAAGGCATGCACAAACCACAGTGTGCCAAGGCAGAGAGGAAGTGAGTCTGAAAGGGCTGAAAGCATCTGTGACTAAAACATAGTGATTCTGAACTTGGACCCTGGGGTGCAAATCCTAGCTGCATCATTGACTCACTTGTCATTTGCCAGGTTATTTCGTCTCTCTAACCCTCAATTATTTCCTTGATTTTACTCAGATTCCAATATATTCCAGTGTCAAGCATATGGCAGGTATTAGATGTTGAGTAAATAATGAATTAACACAGATGAAAAGACCAAGGCCCAGAATGATTGCATGATACTTTTCTTATTAAGAGCTAATAAAGAAATCTTCCATATTAAAGAGCAGAGTTACATGTCATTTCTTACAGAAATATTCTTCACAGTGCCAGACATGAGTCTAAGTGCTTCACGATTTCCTTTTAAATTGGGTATAATTATTATACCCATTTTGCCTATGAGATTACTGAGGTACAGAGTGCTTACAGAACTAATAAGATGCTTAAAAGACCTGCTCAAAAAATATTGTGATCCTTTCAAATAACCTTTTGAATTGCACTAATTTTGACTTCCATTTTCTCCTCTCTGTTCCTGATTGTCACAAGGCTGTTCCTCCCTACTTGACCACAGACATGTCTCTCCGTGTTGGGGAGGGTTGTAGATTGCAGTCACATATGAAAGAGGGTCTGTAATTTTGATTATACAAAATTCTCTAGCTGCTGAGAACTCCCCTCCTACCTTCCCACAATGCTGTTCTTAGTAAAGAACAAAGTGTTATTTAAAATTCTGTGTACAGACTTATTTCTTCTTAACGTGGCAAACCAGGAACGGCAACTAATATTGTTGTTTCTGTTTTGCCTCTCATATCCTTATTTCAGTGGCTTCAGGGAACAAGGACAGCCTGGCGAATTTAGACCCAGGGCATTTAAGATTTTGCAGGTTTCTACTAATTCACCATTTGTAAATGGGGATGGTCAGGGCAGAGCTGGAGTAAGCGCTGGCAGAACTATAAAGAGAAGGAAAAAACAAACAATGTAGAAAGCAAGCCAAGAGATGAAAACAGTTGGTCCCTCCTTGTGCCCAAACCTTGTGCTCTCACTGCTTTGAAATATTGTCACAGAGTGCCAAGCATGTCCCAAAGAGAGGGCTTCTGAGCTGGGCTAGCACTAATCTACTTCTAAGCTGACTTCGGAAAGATCACATGGTATTTATAAAAGCTTTTTATTTTTCTTTATGAAATTGTAATTAGTGAAAGTCAACCACAAATCTTGCACCTTACCTTGGATATGTGTATAAGCTAAATACCTTGAACCTGGAGCTATTGAAAACAGGAATACTTTTGGGCACGGTGTACCATAAAAGCTTTCAAAGACTAAATTAGCATAGTGTAAATATCTATCCAGCAGAACAGGTAATTTTCTCATTACTCATCGAATGAGTTCCTAAGCATTAGTTACTCTTTGCACTGGTTCTTTGTAGAAATAGCTCACAAGCAGCTTAATCATTTTGGAGCAAATTTTCCATCACCTACCTTCTCTGCGTGGCTCAGGCCTTCATAAACCCTGCATAACATAAATCTGCTGATTCCTTATTGGCAAGGATAGTAATTTTTTAAATTTGCTTTTGTTTTGTTTTAATCAAGCAATGAGAAAATCCTAGGGGGAAGAAAATCTCATTTTCCTATTCAAAATACATTTAGGGCTATCTGGTCATCCTTAGTAGACTTGTATTAATCCAATGTTTATGCTTCTCAAATTAGATTCTGTTACCTTTCCCAGAGCAAGATGAAGAACCTCTCAAACAGCATCATTTTCAAAACAAGCTCAGGGCAATGGAAAATGTTGTCACCACCCCCAAGATAATCCTGCAGGGCTCATGGTATTTTCCGTAAGGCCTTGAATCTGTCTGACTCTCTCCTCCTATCTGTCATTTTTAAAGATGTCAGTGTAGGCATCAGCAGCTGAAAACTCAGACTACTGAGCCAGTCTTTCCCACATAGCTTTTGCCTGCAGGATAAGTCTCCTTCACTGACATAGCTGCTTTTTAACTTTCCTTTTTTTAATCTGGAAAATCCCCCGCCTCCTCCATTCCTTCACAAGACTTTCTGCCTGAATGACATCTAGTCTGAGGGCCATACACATATTTTGTATCTCCCCACTGCAGGTTGTTTTTTTCTTCTCTCTGAACTTCCACATACTACTTTTTTTTTAAATGTCACATTTTGGGGAAAAAAAAAATCTAACTATAAAGGATTTAGCAGTGCCATTGAATTCGTCACCACTTTTACCCATCCTATTCAGGCTTGTTTCCAAGTAAGAACCCTTATGAGAGTTTTATTGGCAATTAAGTACTCAAAGACTCTGCAGACTTTTCTTCTTCTTTGTTGTATAGAAATCTTAAATGTTTAATGAATATTTAAGTAAACAAATTTCAGCAATACTGTCATTTTAGAAATGTGGCTTTAATGAACATTCAAATACTACTTGTTAATTATTATTGCAAACATCAATATGTCAAAATACCCTTTGAGGTTAGGAATCTCTAAGAAACAATTACTTCTACAGATTTCAATTAAAAGCATCCTTTATTAAATTCTTACAGTCCCTCTCCTTCTAAATGTAGTTCCTTCACAACTCTTTGGCCCTCTCTCTCCCACCATATGCCATTAAAAGACGTATATACTATTGCCTAAACTTGGCTCTCAGACCAGTGAGGGAGGGTGTTTGTATGCGTGCGTGTGTGTACGTGTGTGTATTGGGGAGAGAAAGGTGTTAGCACGCTGTTTTATTTGTTGTTGTTGTTTTTTTTTTTTTTCTTTCTTTCTTTCTTTCTTTTCTGGACTCAGCTCCAAATGATGTCTTCTAAACAAGACAGGATTTTCCATCGCCTAAAAGAGGCCATCAAGTTTTAACACTGCAAGGCACGACTTCTAATCGCATCCTTCCCGGAAAAGTACAAACAGTTCCTCCGAGGAGGTCCCCCACCTCCCACGCGCTCCCCAGCTCGCTCTCCCAGCCAAGAGCCCCACTACAGCCTCCCCGACACCTGTGAGTCATGGGGGAGGGGCTGCCACCGCGGAACATTTGCATACCCACTACCACCCGCCTCCCTAGGCGACTAATGCACTAGAGGGAGGACAATTAGGATTACTGCATTGTGACTATCGTTTTTAATCTCTAACATGACTAACACAAGAAGCCTTTCTCTCTCATGCCCTGTTCTGAGTATTAGAGGGCCTCCAAGCCAGCCTCTGCTGGTATCAAGGTTTGCGTGCCAAAGTCACCACCAGAATTCTGTCTTGTCCTTGAATGCGAAGCCCTCCACCTTCTCCGGGGTTGTTTGGACAGTCCGATCAGGCGCGTACGTGCCTCAGAGGACTCTTCCTAAGAGACCCAACACACACCCCAGGCTCCGACTGCAAATTCAACCGAAAACAGCGTCACCTATTTGGCCCACAGCAAAATAACTCTAACTCCCAGGCCCGAGCCCGGCGAGCCCCCGCCGGCGGGGTCCACTGCGCCGCGCGCCCCTTCCCGGCTCCGCCGCGGTCTTTCGGCGATAATTGCTCTGACGTCCGTTAAACGCCGTGCGCCAGTCTCTCCCCCCTGCTGACCACAGTAGTGAGAACTCCGAGCCCTCGGCGCTGTTTCTGATAAAATGAAGAAATCACCCATTAAAAATAGCAACCCACGTAGCCAGGCCGTATACGGAGCTGGGAGGGTGGACAGGGATGCCCCTTCGGACCCTCTTCCAAGGAGGCCGCTGAAGCCTCCTCCCCCAGCACCCGCCTCCACTCCTCCTCTGCCTTCCCTGCCCTGATATGACTCAACCCTCGACTCGACTGGACTGGGGGAGACACGCGCGCGCACACACATTTGCAGACATATATACGCACGCATGTTTATGCACATCCACAACAAAGAACATCTAGAAACCAGTCTCGAGATAAATGTGTTTGCCCAGGACCTAGAGTTAAAATGGAGTCCTAAGAATCGCCCCGTTGGGGTACTTATAAAAGATTGAAACCGGAGGGTTTGCAGCAAAGCACGCGGGGCGCTGAGTCAAGCCCTCCGCACCTCCGCGCTCCGCCCCTCCCGCCCCTCCCGCCCCCGCCGCGCCCCCCTCCCCCAGCGCACTTCCTCCCCGCCCCTCCAGGAGTCGGCTATTAAAAGCTGCTGACGTCAAAGGGACGGCCATCTTTGATGAGGGCACAGCTCACGTTGCATTGAAGACGAAACCTCGGGGAGGTCAGGCGCTGTCTTTCCTTATCTCCCTGCTCGGCGGCTCCTCCACACTTGGAACCCGCAGGGGCCCGGCGAACACCACCCTCTGGAGAAGCCAAGGTAAGGAGCCCCCTCCCCAGGCCGTGGTCCTGCCTCCGAATGGCTGAATACCCAGAAGGGACCGCAGCTGGTCAGAGCAAATCCAAGTATTTGTGCACTTAGGGTGCGGTATTCCGTGTGTGCACGTCTGGCTGGACTCCCGCCTGGGGTTTGATAAAGTATCGTCGAGGTGAGCTGCTTGGGGAAGGGATGAGTGGGAACTCTGCAGATGAAGCGATGGAGGGAAAGAGCAAGGATACGAACCGAATGATAACTTACTCTTTGGAAACAGTAGTGGGACCCCTTCTCTCTTCCATTTTGCGATGCAGTTTTCAGAGATGTTTAAGCTGTTAGGTTTGTTTTTCTGTAGATCAAACGTCCTGTCGTTCTAACCCTATTATTAAGACTGTTGTTGTCAGAGCGCTGTTATCCAGGGAAGAATTAAGAAGAAGGCAGGATGTGGGCGCTGGGGAGGCCAAAGGAGAAAGGGGGAGTTCCCGCCCCGGGCAAGCCGAGCTGCGGCAGCGACCGCAGCCTCCCTGCCCCACGGACTTGATTTAAGCCGCTGCAGGCTGGCGGGAGGCGGGCGGTGGTGCTGGGTGGGAG
Organism: Loris lydekkerianus; assembly: GCA_963574355.1. NCBI lineage: Eukaryota > Metazoa > Chordata > Mammalia > Primates > Lorisidae > Loris > Loris lydekkerianus. The sequence goes on along the minus strand of CAUYPK010140100.1, from coordinate 3,962 downwards.
GCTCTGCGGAGGGCTGGCGCTGGTGGGCTGGGCGCGGAGGCTGCGGTGGCCGGCGCTCAGCACCCTGGATAGCGGAGCCGGGGGCTGTCACGGGCGCCCGCGACCTTTCAGCACCGGGGACAGCGGTCCGGCCGCGGCGCCGCAGCTACCTGCGGCAGAAATGCCTGGCCAAGGCCAGCTGCGCTAGGGCTTTGGGCTAAATAGTCTCTCTCTGACCTCGATCTTACAGAGACCCTTAATAGAGCAGGCATAGTAGGTTAAAAGAAAACAAGAGAGACAGAAGAATAAATGCTGCCCACGGGGGCTCCTTTGCAGACAATTGCTCCCCTCCTCACTTCCTGCATAGCGTCAACAAAATAATAGTCCACTTGTGAAAATCTTCTACCTTACTCTCTGCCCCTTCTTTTAGGTAGGAAATAAGCGTATATTTAAATATATGCCTTTATTCTTCAATATGATCTCAAGGGTTTGTTTTTGGATTTGATTTTAACACAGAGTACATCATGTGATGGTACCTCTGATGATACCTGTTTATCTGTTTACAAGGGTGATATATTTCTACATATATTGCTATTTGATTAAAATTTGAGACTAGCTGAACTAGGCAGAATCAACTTTAAAAAGGAATCCTTCTTCTCCTCCCTTCTCCCCCCACCCTTGTGTTTAGGCATGAACACAAGTACACAAGACACAAAAATACATGTCTGAGAAATATTACAGGTTCTCTGGAATTTAACCTCTTCGGCCATGGTTTCAGAGTTAGTAGAAATTTTTCCTATCGACATTTGTTATCGCGGGCTGGTCGCTTTTGATTTTGACAACATTAACACTGGTTTTCCTCAGAAGAATCCAACTATGTCCTTCACGGTAATTCAGGTAAAAGAACCAGAGTGTTAGCCTGGAGCAGGACTCTGACCTAAAGCTCACTGCAATTTCTATTATGGCACTGCGGGATTTTGCTGAGGCAGTGATAAGTACTTTAACCATTTTCTACTCTGAGGCTTGGAGCATTAAGCAAGCAAAAACCATCACAGGGATATTTCCCTCTGTTTTGTAAAGATAAAAAGGATATAAAATGACTAGATTCAAAACTGTGCCATTGGAGTAGTTGGTAAAGGAGAGTAACGGCGTCATCTGTAAGAATATATACAATGCATTAAAGAAACCCTATTTTTATTCTATTAAAAGACCCAGAATAAAATCTTGAATTCTGTTTAGTTAGTCTTCACCCAAATCATCTGCATTCCACAGATACTAAAATTTCTTGTTCACATACAGACAGTATTTTATTCACAAGCTATTTAATTATTTACTAGTTTTTAATGGTTAACTTTGTATTTCTATGCATGTATATATTGATCTGTTGTGCATACATGTAAAATTATTTAGGTGGAAATTTATACAAGAGTATGTAAATGCATGAAAGAAGTTGATAACTCTGTGATGTGTAGACAAAATAAACAACTGTGTTTTGGTGATGGGAAAGGGGAGAGAAAATATGGACAAGAGTCTTTAAAAATGCTTTAATTTCATGCTGTGTGCCCAGACAGCTCTCTGCGTAGTTGCGTCAAATGAAAAGCCTAACACTGCTAGAATTACGTGCTTGGAGGTTAGTAATTACTCCTGGGTTTGTTTGGTGGTGGAAGACTGGTGGGGAGGAAGGAGGTAGAGGACTGCAGTGAAGCTGGCAGAGGGCACAGAGCAGGGAGGAAGAGGCAATGTGCACAATTACAGAGGTAATTCTAGAACGGCTTACTGAGAAATTGAAGAAAAACATAATTGAATTTATCATGTAAATCAGGAGGTTTCCTATTTTAAGTTTGAATTTTAAAAATTCAGGGCAATGAAATGAGAAGAGGCAGGGGCAGGGGAAATAAGGGTGAGCCAGGAATCATCCACACAGACCCCCTAATGATACCTGCTTGTTTGTTCATTGGCGTTTTTTCTGTGTTACCACCTTGGCATTCAAATTACAAAACTATTTACAATCCTTTTAATCTCTCTGTGGTAAAATCTCCCAAGAATTCACATTTTGATTCTACTGTTAAACATGCACAACTACATATAGGCAAACGCAATACCACTGCTCCTTAACTTGTCTAAGATATTCCTTAGCTCTAAATATTAACCCCAGAGTAAGGGTTGTCCACTGAGAATTGCCATTTGTACCACTGACACCAGCAGCTGCGTAGCAGCTGGCCTTCAGCAAAACATGTAGGTTTTAACAATTAGTAGAAATGAGAGAAATAATCTGAGAAAGAGCTTAATCGAGGAGATAAGAAAAAGAAAAAAATAGATAAAGCTACTTTTTAGATGATGTTCTATGAATAAGCAATGCTTCTCACATAATAAGACTGCGTGAAAATTCTACAGAGGTAGCCTGGGCGCTGGATACATTTCTGCAGTGTCATCCTTTGTCAGCAGGGCCCAACCTGATAGGAACAGATTGATTAATCTGTAAGCACCAGATACATAAGTGAACACCATGGGGAATATAAAGTCTCATGATTATATGGTCTTGACCTCAATAAATTTAGTATTTTTAAATCTTAATAAAAAGTTATAAACAATAAAAGTTAATAAATAATACTAAAGTAAAAATGCAATAAAACACTAGAAAAAACTTATGAGGACACATATAATTAATTGCCAAATGAATGTGACCCATGATAAAGAATGTAAATCTGGAAGAGAGCAGAATCACAGTGTACTAGAATGATCTAAGAGAAGAAGCAGGGCTTGAGCTGGGTTTTGGAGGTTGCAGAGAGGTAAGGGAGGTCTGCTAAGTAAGAGTCATAGTATAAGCAAAACTTCACATTAGGCAAGCCCACACTTTAGCCAGGAAACTCTGGAAAGGCTTATCCTTTTGGGTGGAATGGGAAGCTTGAGGAGGTAAAGGGTGGGAGGATATAGTAGAATAAGGGTTGGAGACTTCTGTGGAAGGTTAGAATGTCAAGTTGAGACTCTGATACTTTAACTTCTAAAGTTGATTTATTAATAGAAGCTGATACAACAAAGTAATCAGGTCCTTTTCAATATCTAGAAATTGCTATTGACAGAGAGAAGTTAATTTTCATTCTTTCAGAAATAGAAGAAAATTCGTATCATAAAAGATGATTAATGAAAAAAATTCATCCTCATTCAATTATCTTCAAGATTGCTTTTCAGGATATGTAAATCTATATGGATATATAAGTAATGTTCAGAAGTTAATTGTAAGTTTCAGTTTCCCATTATAGACTAAAAGAAATTATTCAAGATGAGCACCTGCCAGGGAGTTTGAAAAGCAGGTCAGGAATCTGTGAATGAGAGGTCTCAGAAGTACACTGGGATATTAAAAACGACGCAGAATACTCTCTGCGTTGCTCCAAGTATTCTGCAACATCAAACACGCTCACTAGAGGGATGAAAAAAGAAATCAGTTTTTCTGAGCATGTTTTGAACAGCATGACAAATGTAACCAGCCCCAAATGATTAAAAATGGGAATAAAAAGATTCTATAATAAAAATTTGAATAATTGGGGTGAAGCGAAGTGGGCAGTATATCAAATTTGTTTCTCGACCTACCTTGCTAACTCATGCTAATTACTCTCACCCCAGGGCTAGCTGGAGTTCCACACTACACCTGTGTTCTTTTTAACCTGTGGTTACTACTCTTACAGAAGAGCTTCAAAACTCTAACTGCTGACAGAACTGCTGAGCCAAAAGAGTCAGTGGTTTGAGTAGAGAAAGAAATGACAATTGAAAACATAGATTTTGTTGCTATTTCATTTCTGACTATGAAGTATCAGCAGACTATTCTCATCTGTTCTTTACCAAAACACTATCGGTAGAGACACTGTAGGGTAACATTTTGATTTCCAAGTTGACTACCGGGGGGGGGGGGGGGGGGGGGATTTGGAATTAAATAAATTTTATTTTTTTGGATTATATACAGCGGGTTTTCGTTATGATACCAGTGG
>CAUYPK010140098.1:0-17525 GCA_963574355.1 Loris lydekkerianus | reverse complement strand
AGATACAGCCAATGTGGTACCATGCCACTGGCCCGACCCTGTCACTCACCTCTTCCCCCGCCTTCTTTCCCTGCCCCTTCTCCACAATAAAAAAAAAATAAATAAAACTCCAAAAAAAAAAAAAAAAAAAAAAAAAAAAATTAAAACCACGGGCTGTGCAGGAATTCAATGATCTGGTAAGGATCCTCAGAATCTCATGGGCAGTGTTTTATCTGGATGGAGAGAAGTAAAAGCTTTGATGCACTGATGTCCATGACTGAAGTTGATTTTGCTTCAGAATGCAGGCTACTGATACTCCTCCCTAATCTGTGCAGTATTTGAGAATATGTAGTATCACCTTCATAAAATCAGCTGTCCCTGTCCTTGGAGCACCTGGTCTGCACCACGGATACACAACAGTTACTCAAAGTTTTGCTTCCCAAGAGCACGATGGGGCAGAATGACCATCTTCCATGGGGAGCTTGGATACCAATGGTTCAGGTTACTTGTAACAAACTTTTCTTGATGTTCCTGGTTAAAATACAATACTCAAGAGAATTCTCAAAGAACTAAAAGTTGACCTGCCATTTGATCCCACAATCCATTACTAAGTATCTACCCAGAAGAACAAAAATCATTTTATCACAAAGACATGTGCATCATAATGTTTGTTGCAGCTCAATTCATAATTGCCAAATGTCCATCAACTCATGAGTGGATTCACAAACTGTGGCATATGTACACCATAGAATAGTATTCAGCTGTAAAAAAAAGATGGAGTTTTTACATCTTTATGTTTACCTGGGTGGAGCTGAAACACATTCTTCCTAGCAAAGTATCTCAAGAATAGAAAAAAAAAAATTCAATGTATTCAATACTAATATAAAACCAATATATAAACAATGACAGGCCCATATGAGCAATAAAAAAAAAATATAGTCTGGCAAGGAGGAAGGGGCAAAGGGGAGGGCTAGGGCAGGAGGGCAGTTGCTGGGATCTCACCTTAGGTGCACAATGACTTGGTGTTACAACTCGAACTTTGCCTTGGAAGTGAGAACAATGTAACCTAAAAAATTTCACCCTCATTAAAATTAAAAAAAGAAAATATCTTAAGAAAAAGAGATACAATATTCCAAATGAGAGTAAGAAAGGGGCTGTTTGCCTGAGTCTGTGCTATCTCTGTGGTGTTTATAAGGCCATGTGGGGCGGGAACATGTGAAGCATTGTACTGTCTAAATCTCAGTTCAACCGTGGCTACTTTGACATCTTGAGAACATTACTTATTGTCTTTGAACTTTGGTGAAGAAGCAGTTTTTGAGGTTCCTGCAGGCTCCAACAGTTTAGGACCCCATCATTCTGTGGCATCCCATGTTGTTGGAACAAACAGGATTTTCAAAAGGTGAGGGTCACAATGGGAAACAAGCAAACAAAAACTATTAACTAGGAAAATTTCATGGGCAGTCTCTTATCGGGGTGAGGGAAGTAATGGTCTTGATAATACTCCTGCCCATGATACAAGTCATTTTATTTTTCAAAAAGTAGGCTTAGTGTCTCAGTCCCAATTGCTGAATGCTTGTTAATTGGGAATTGGAAGAGGCTAGTGGTGGGGTGGATGGATGTCATCTGATGCCTTAAGCCCAACTCCTCCAAAACTTTTGTATAATCCTAGACATCAAAGACATCATTCATCTTTGAACGAAAACAGCATTCTTTCTAGGGGGCATTCTATTTTTCCACTATGTTCCAGAAAACAATGCTAAAACAAAGACTGTGTGGGGTCACTTTTCTCTGAACATATTAATCTTAGGAAGGTCAGAGTTTGGTAGCTACTGTCTTCTCAGAGATTTCTTCAATATCAATACTTCGCAGCCTGTGCAAATCCCAGAGACTGCAGCACTACTCTGAGGGAGGGAGGGCTGCAGCACTTTATTCAATAGAAGAATTCTGGGTGTGATGCTGTGTAGGAGCGTTTGATTCTGTGCAAGAACCTTGTGATAGGATACACAGACCAAACAAATAAACAAAAATGTGGTAGACATGAATGTACTTTCTGCCATGTTTTACCCAAAGACAAAGGCTGATTCTGAGAACAGAAATATATTATAGTCAGATTCTTGTTTCTATACTAATGGACGTAAAAAAAATTCACTAAAGTTTTCTATGTGTATATGTGTGTGTGTATGTCTGTGCGTCTGTCTGTGTGTGTGTGTGTGTGTGTAGTATCTGGCTACTGTACTTTAAAAATAATTCTTCTTGGCATTATACAAGGTCAGGAAGTCACCTCAAGACCACCCTGCTTGAGGATTTGCTTTCCATGCAGGGCTGTATGGACTCTTTCAGCTGAGAAATGTCACCCAGCACCTTTCATATTTATGGTGACTCATAAACAGGAAACCAGTCCTGTCCATGACATTGTAACATTTTCATATCTCAAATCCTTTTATGAAAATGAAAACACACACACACATACACACATACACACACACATACCCCAAACAAAACAGGAGAACTCAGCCGCCTTCTGCTTTCTGGGCCAAAATAAATATTGCCAAATTAGAAAGGCATACTGAACAAATTAAGAGCTAAATGCAAATTTATCGACTGAAATTCAATGGCAGAGTCACCAAAGAGCTTACAGTGGTGGAGTGAAGCCCTATAAGTAGGTGTTTGTGTTGGCAGGTCTCTGCAGAGAGACATGGGAACAGTAATATAAAAAGAGAGTATTTCTGTTACACCCAAGATGAACAGTTTGTTTTAGAAAGTTCAAGTAAACAGTGTCTAACATATATTCACTGAATTCAGAATCTCAGTTGCTACCAAGAGGCAGAGGAAAAAAATAAACTGGCAAACTTTCTTTAAAAAAAAAAAAAAATCACACTTGGAAATGTTCAAGTCAACATTATAAATTGTCTGATGAAATGGAGACATCCTTCCTCATCTCTGAGCCATGAATAAGCCCAGCAGTGCTTTACCAAGGCAAACAATGACTTTTCTCTTATGGAAATTTAAAACTTACATAATAAGGAGAAGATTTATCTCAATATTTTCTAGTGTTCCAAATGGAACATACATGATTTTTTTTTTTTTTTAATGTTATGGGCATCGTTTATGATGTCAAAGCTTTAAAAATTGTACATATATTGCCTTGTTTTGATGATTGATTTGGGAGAGGTTAAGGTACAGAGTGGATATGTTTGTAACTGTGACCACAAACTCAAAGACTTCCCTTCCTACTCTGCTGAGGTTCTCTCATCTCCTTTAACAGGGACGTTCCTAAAATGCAGTGAAATGTACCAACATCTCTGTTGGCATCAGATGTTTCTTCTTTAGCAAAAACTTCCCATGAGCTTTCTTGTCTCTTTTTTGATACCGGACAGTTGAAGAAACCATGAGACAGGAAAGTCATCTATCATACACCACAAATTCAGAATTGAAAGGGAACCTCATAGCATACCGAGTGTACAAAGATATTTAGAAAGTTTTATTTTTCAGTGTAAAACTTAAAGGTCCAAAGAGAGGTTTTTAACCTGCCCAAAGTAGCACAGTAAATCTATGCCAGAGAAACTTCTATTATAGAAGAAGTTTCCTTATGTGCTAACTCCTTCCAAAGCTCTTTCTATATGTCATTTTCCCTTTAACACAGTTATTATGTAGAGTTATTTCTATAGATAATATTCTCTTTCCCCAACAGGCAAGTCAAATACCTCCTTTTCCAATGCACAGTTTTGCTTAAGAAAATCCAATGGCTTTCCATTACAGAGAAGAAGATAAATCTAAACTCCTCAAGAAATGTGGGGTTGGGAGCTGAGGATAATCTCGGTTTTTGTTGGATGAGACAGAGGACAAGGGTAGAATTGGCTATGCTGGGAAGATATTATAAGAATATCAAAGTAGAGATAGGGCCAGATATGACTTCCAGAGGAAGGAAAATATACTAATATTTACTTGGTGAAAATAAAAATGATTAGATGTTATCTTTCCTGCTAAGACATTACTTAAAAGATCAGCCAATGTTACCCCTTTAAAATGAACTTATCTTTCAAAAATTGACAAAAATTGTCTACGGCCATACCACCCTGAACATGCCTGATCTCGTCTGATAAAATTTGACAAAAATTAATTCTATTTGTCTTGTACAACATGATGTCTTAAAATATGTACACATTGTGGCATAACTAAATTGAGTTAATGACTACATGCATTTCCTCACATACTCATTATTTTTGTGGAGAGAACACTTAACATAGAGCGTTACATTTAAAAAAATATTTAGCAAGTCCAAGAAATGAGCATTAACTATATTTATTTGTATTTCACAATTTCAATGAACTAAAAGCGAACTAGGCAACTATGATACATAATAGGTGGCCATATATTCAGCTCAGAGACTCACAACAGCACAACAGATACCCTCACACATGCAGCTTAAACTACCTGGGCACTTGGATTCCTCTGAGACTTCTTTCTCAATCAACAGTATAGGTCAGTGAACATTTGCACACGTACTCAGATGTGTCCTTGGGAGTTTAGGAAAAATTTGAACTGCCAAAAAGTAAAGTCAAATAGAAATTAAGACTCTTCTGAGCTCCTTTTAATGAGAAGTGATTACAAAATGCATACTTTTATTAATGATACTAACATGATGTAAATTCCTTGGTGAATACAATAATAGTTCACTATTCTTGCAGTTTGATTCTTAGGGATCTTTCCTTTGGTTGAATATTAGACTAGGTCCTCCCAAGGGCCTGGTTCTTTGTGTAGAATATGCTAGTACCACCTTAGGTAGGTAGCCAGTCCTTACTGTTTGTCTGAGCAGAGTGATTCCCAGCTATGGTCTGCTCCAGAATCTGCATGCTCTACCGGTAATGAATTGGGTGCTCCCATGAAGTAGGAGATATAATGTGTCATCATCTGTTGTTTATTGGGTAGCTTAAAACACTAGATGTCTTTTAATAGACAGATGTTTTATAAAATCAATACTAATTTATTCTTTTCATATGCATTTATCACCTTAGAATAATCTTTGGATGACTGATTCTTACCCATTTCAAAGGAGGATTGTTCTTTACATTAATTTAACTGTGAATGTGAAAGTGCTGTAACTCCAAAGAACTACAGGGTTGAGTAGACAATATTACTAGGTAGATACTCATGAAAGGGTTGGGGCCATCTTAAAATCTCTGTTTGCTTTGAAAATGACATCTTATGAAAGCATATGTGGGTCAGGGTAGGGGCCAGGTAGGGTGTCTCATGCCTCTAATCCCAGCACTTGAGATGTCAAGGCAGGAGGATTGCCTGAGCCCTGAAGTTTGAGGTTGCTCTGGGTTACAATCACACCACTGTACTCCAGCCTGGGTGACAGAGGGACATTCTGTCTCAACAGCAACAACAACAACAATAACAATCCCCCCAAAGAAACCCAACCAAATAAAAACAGAAGAGATGGAGTGTGTGACCCAGGACAGGTTTTGTTAACACAGTGGACTGACAGTAGAGTGATTGGGAGTGTAATGGGCTGGGGGTTGGCTGGAAGGATGACCACCACTCATCCGGAAGCAGTGCCCCTGGAGTGGCCTCTTCTAGAGTCTTACTCATTTAAAAACAGAGTGTGGGGCACAGGGCAAAAGTTGGAGTCACTGGATGGCTCCTTGGGAAGCAGAGATCCTGTGGAAATGAGCCAGGTCTCTGCACCCACCGTTCTCTGCCTGTTGTCCTCCGGGTCTCTTTCCAGACCTCTTCTTCCTCCTTTGTCAGTTGTCTTTGCAGTTTTCTATTGCATGAAGCTGCTACCCAAGCTCCTCATGTAATCTATGCAAGTCACCAAATCCAATGCCAAACATATTTATTGAATTAGTAAATATCTGTCAGTAATCTCCTTATAGCACCATCATCATCATAATTTATTGAATCTTTACAGAATTCTTGCCTGTTCTTTAATGAGGAAAAATCAAAAGTCAATCTCATACTTATAACTGGTGAATATATTATTTTTTTGTTGTCTTACTTACATGATAAAGTCTGTATTAGCTGTTCTTGAGAAAGAACAATTAGGTTTCAGGAATTTCTTCAGCGTGTTGAGATATTACTTTTTGTTACCTCCATACTTTTGTGAAGACATCCTGACATGAGGTGATAGGCATCTCAGCAGCCTCAATCAAGTAATCAAGTATGTTGTCGTGAGCAGGCTCCTTTCTGCTTGGTGTGTTCTTCCTTCCAAGGGTGTACACTTGGCCTTTCGTGCTATGCAGTGATCTCTTGGAGGATATAAACCTTATGCCCTCTTTCCTTAACTTTTCCTAATGTCTTACACAAGACTTTGCACGTAGTAGGTGTTCAAGAAAACCTCTGCCATGAACGAGGGAGTCTGAGAGCAATGGGGGTTGAGTTGGACCAGCAGTGTCTTCAGTAACTTGAGAATAAAGTGACAGTTCTGCAAATGTTCATAGTTTTAGATGTCTGTAAAACCCCATTTCCCCACTCACAAAAGCACACTTGATGCAGGTGATATGCACATATGTATTTTCACACTCACAGCTGTGCAGGCGTACACATCTCAGTGTGCTCCAATGCCAACATTCACCTTCTCTGCACCCCAAACCATCCCCACCCTCACAAATCCAGGTTCACAACCAGCCACACGCTGTACCCAGACCTATGCTAACACATACCAACTACTGCTGGCTGACACTCATGTACACACATGCTGCGTGAACACACACACCTGCCCGGCATGGTTTGGAGCTGGGGCTGAAAGTTGGGAAGCACCCTGAATCCCTGTCTGTGTGGCAAGTCACAGTAAAACATGTTACAGGTAAGAAAATGTTCTTTATTCCCTGGGGACTGCAGGCTGACTTGAGTGTTTTCAAGGACTCTATATACTGACTCTTCTCTGCCTTTGCTCAGGGCTAGTTCCTGAACAATATGGAAATTGTGTCAAGATCCATGAAAAGAAGACACTGTGTTCTCTAAGTGCCTTAGGAGCAGTGTCTCACACAGCCGAGACAATGTCGCTATTGTCTCCTAAGCTCAAGTCTGTTGTTTTATCTTTGAGGAAGTTTATTCCTAGATAGAGATCTTCATAACACCAGCTGGAAATGGAGGCACTGATGGGCTAGGTTGCCATTTATTGCCCCAGCAGTATAAGAGCACCATTTTAAGAGCACGGGTTAAAAGCTGAATGAATTTTCTCCCCAGCAAATGAAGCCAGTTAACCCTGGTCAGATCTGTCTTTTTGGAAAATTTAGGTTTTAGGAATCAGCCCCAATAAGTTACTGGCGTAATCTGTAACGTTGTAAAGGCCTCTGGGAACAGAGAGAGTTTAAACTTTAACTTCTTCAGACATCATGGGACCATCACAAAAATGCATCAGAAACACCCACTGAGAACATTTTTCACAGTCACTATGCAGATGACAGAAGATAAGAAATGTTAGCAAAGGTGGAAAGTTCTCTACCGATAGCATCTGAGACCAGTATGGATAGAGACAGTCCTTCTCAGAAGTTTACTTGGCAGTTGACGTTGCTGGTTCTCTTCTGACCTACGGACACAGAAAGAAAAACCTACCCACAAATCACTTTTAGGAGACAGATTCTGCCCTCTGTCCCCCTAGTTCTAAAATGCTAAGCCTAAAGGACTCAACCCAGTTTCTCTCTTTTTTACAAAAGAAGGAAACTAAGAATATGAAAAGAGAGGGGCTTACTCACCTTGTAACATTGGGGCCAAATGAAAACTTGAACTCCAAAAAGTCTTTAACTCTCACTTGAGGGTTTATTTTTTCCCACCAGGCCACACTGTTTCCCTCTACTCATTTAATTTCCCACCATAACTAATGGGAATTAGGCATCTTTTCGTGAAAACAATTGCTGACCAGTCTCATTTTGTGCTCCATGCTTTTAATTTATTGTTTTGATTATAAAGATGACTTGAGTAGGGTTTTTTTTTTTTTTTTTTTTTTGGAGACAGAGTCTCACTTTGTTGCTCTTGGTAGAGTGCTATGGCGTCACAGCTCACAGCAACCTCAAACTCGGGCTTAAGTGATTCTCTTGCCTCAGCCTTCCGAGTAGCTGGGATTACAGGTGCCCACTACAATGCCTGGCTATTTTTTTGTTGCAGTCATCATTGTTGTTTAGCAGGCCCAGGCCAGGTCTGAACTCCCAGCCTCACGGTGTATATGGCCAGAGCTCTAATCACTGAGCTACAAGAGCCGAGTCATGTTTTAATGAACTCTTGAATGAATTTGGAGGGGGAGGAGTTAAAAATGAATTAGACTATGATATGAAGAAAAAAAAAGAGTTTTTATCTTTTTTAAATTCTAAATACTATGGAGCTTTTAGAAAAGGGTTTTCAAGATAGTGAAGGGAGAGAATGAATCTTCCTCTGATTTTTGTTATCCCCAGATGTGGATGAGTGAACTTCCTGGAGTCTCTACCAGGTCAGGAGGCTGCAGAGCCGTGAGCAGATGTGTGCATGGCTGGGCACATCCTGAGGTTTGCTGTCTTGTACCAAAGATATGCCAATTTTATTTATCTTTTTAAAAACATAACTTTTCATTTAGTTCATCTTTTGTAGTTTGGGGGTTCAATTTCATTTATTTCTGCTCTTTCTTTATTATTTCTTTTCTTCTACTAATTTTGGATTTGATTTGCTCTTTTTTTTCTGTTTCTTTGAGCTAAATTATTAGGCTGTTTATTTGAACCTTTCTACTTTTTGTTGTAGGCACTTATTATTACAACCTGTATGTCATAGGTTTTGATATGTTTTCATTTTCATTCGCTTTGAGATATTTTTACATTTTCTTCTTAATCTCTTCATTGACCCATTGGTCATTTAGGAGCGTATGTTTCATTTCTACATGTTTGTATAGTTTCCTCTTGTTATTGATTTCTGGTTTTATTCTATTGTGGTAAGGTTATTCAGTTTTTAAAATTGTTTAAGACTTCTACTGTGGCCTAACAGATGGTCTATCCTTGACAATGGTCCATGAGCTGAGACGGACAAAGTGTCTTATGAAGCTGTTGGGTGAAACATTCTATAAACTTTTATTATATTCATTTGGTCTGTAGTAGAGATTAAGTCCAACGTTTCCTTATAGATTTCCTGTTGCAATGACCTATCCAATGCTGAGAGAGGAATGTTGACATCTCCACTGCTTATTTTATTGGAGTCAATCTCTCTCTTTATCTCTGATAATGTTTGTTTTACATATTTGGGTGCTCCATTGTTGGGTCCATATATACTTAGAATTGTTAAATCCTCTTGCTTAATTGACCTTTTTATCATTATATAATTGCCTCCTTTATGATTTTTTCCAATTTTTGTCATGGCATCTATTTAAATGATAGAAATATAGCCTGCTCCCATTTTTAAATTTTATTTTATTTGTTTAATTTCCATTTCCATTGAATGTCTTTTTTCATCTTTTTATATTCAGTCTGTGTGTGTCTTTAGAGGTGAATTGTGTTTCTTACTGACAATGTATAGTTGGGTCTTTTTTTTTTTTTTTTTTTTTTTTTAATCCATTCAGCCACGCTGTATTTTGATTGGGGAGTTTAGTCATTCAGATCAGAATTTATTAGTGATAGGTAAGGACTTACTACTGCCATGTTGTTATCTGATTCCTTGTCTTGTAGTTCCTTCCTTCCTTCCTTCCTTCCTTCCTTCCTTCCTTCCTTCCTGTTTTCCTTTGTTAAATGTGATTTCTTCTGGTAGTGTGTTATAATTTCTTCCTTTTTATTTTTTGTGTGTCTGTTGTTGGTTTTCTTAAATTTGAGATTACCATGTGGCTTGAAGAAAACATTTTATAACCAATATTGTAAGCATATGACAACTCTGCCTATAAACAAATAAAAATGGAGAAAACTAACAGAAATTCTACACTTTAACTTCATCTACCCAATCTTTAGCTTTTTGTTATTTTCCCCTATATTTTTTATACTATCAATCTCTCAAAAAATTGTGGTTATTTTTGATAAAGATTTATTTTAGTCTTCCTCCTCAAGACGCAAGTGGTTTATACATTGCAATTACAGCAATATAGTATTTTGTATTTGTGTACTTATTGTTACCAGTGAGTTGCATACCTAGAAATGATTTCCTATTAATAATTGAAGTCCCTTTCTTTCCTGTTGAAGAACTTCTTTTAGCTTTTCTTGTAGGACAGCTCTGGTGTCAATAAAATCGCTCAGACTTTTATTTGTCTTGTCTGAGAAAGTTTTTATTTGTCCTTCATATTGAAGATTTTTTTTTTTTTCAGGATGTAATATTCAAGGGTTGAGAAGGTTTTTTTTTTTTTTTTTTATTTTGCTGTTTTTCTTCAGAAATTTGAAGATATCATGCCATTTTCTCCTGGACTGTAAGGTTTCGAATGAGAAGCTGTCAGATATATAAAGCTCCTGTATATGTTATTATTTTTTCTTTTTTCTTGCTTCCTTTAGAAAGTTTCCTATATCCCTGACCTTTGAGAGGTTTATTATTAAATGCCTTGAGATAGTCTTGTTTGGGTTAAAACTGCTGAGTGTTCTATGATCTTCTTATACTTCAATATTGATACCTTTCTCCTGGTTTGGAAAATTCTCTGTTATAATTTTTTAAATAAACTTTCTACCCCTTTCTTTCTACTTCCTCTTTAAGGTTGATAACTCCTAGATTTGCCCTTATGATGCTATGTCCTGATTCTTTTTTATTCTTTTTTTTTTTTTTTTAATTTCTCTTCTGATTATATACTTTCAAATAGCCTATCTTCAAGTTCACTAATTTTTTTCTTCAGCTTGATCAATTCTGCTTTTGGGATACTCTGATGAACTTCTCAGTTTGGCAAATGAAATTTTTAGTTCTAGAATTTCTACTTTTTTGTTTTTATTATTTTAAACACTTTGTTAAATTTGTCTGGTAGGCTTCTGAATTCCTTGTCTGTGTTTTCTTCACAATTATTGAGCTTCTGTAGGATAATTATTTTGAATTATTTGCCTAAAATTTTACATATCTCTGTCACTCTGGGATTGGGTGCTGGTACCTTAGTTAGTTCATTTTATGAAGTCATATTTTACTGAATGTTCTCAATGCTATGGATATTCATCAATATCTTGGAATTTTAGATATAGATATTTATTTTAATCTTCATAGTCTGAGTTTGTTGAATCCTATTCTTCTGGAGAAGTCTTTCCAGATATTCAAAGGCAGTTGACTATTGTAATCTAAGTCTTTGGTCAGTGCATGTGTATCAGTACTGGGTTCACGCTAAGCCCAGTAGTGCTGTGACTCTTGAAGACTCCTAGTGGTACCCCTCTCGGGGACTTGGATAACATAAAGAAGACTTCCTTGGATCACCAGGCAAATTATCTCACTCACTTCTCTCACTTTCTATGCTGGGCTGTTGGAGTAGGGGGAGCAGTGGTGTGGGCACTCTCTCCTGAAGCCAGCTCAGTCTCACTGAAAGTGGTGACTATTGCCCAGCTACCCCTGATGTTTATCTGAAGCCCAGTGGCTCCTTAGTTAGCAGGCAGTGAATCCTTCCAGAACTGGGCTCTTCTCTTCAGGGTAGCATATTTCCTTCCGGTCCAGAATGGGTCTAGAAATGCCATCTAGGAACTAAGGGCAGTATCAGGAACTTCAGGAGTCTGCTTGGCACTTTATTTTGCTTTGGTTGAACTGGTACCCCAGGTGAAAAACAAAGTCCTCAAAACTCTTTCCTTTCCCTTCCCCAAGTGGAAGAAGATTCTCCCTGAGCTGCACTGTCTGTAACGGGGGAAGGGGTGACACAGACACTGGCTTGGCTGCCACTGTTCATGTCTCATTGGGTAGATTACATGCACCCCAAGACCACCTGCTTTGAGCCAGTACAGCTGCTGGAATTGCCTAAGGATTGTTGCCTTTGTGGCCTGACTTATAGATTTATTCCAGGCTCCAGGCTGCTTTTTATCAGTGGGCAGTGGGACTCGCTGGAAGTTGGGTTTCAGGATGAAGATTTCTTTCTGGATTGTTCTAAATGCTCCCTCCATAGGCCCTGGCAGAATCTGTGTTTCTCTATGCCAGGATGGCCTGCAATGACTTCACTCTCCCTTCCCCAGGCATACAAACTCTCTCTATCCTCCAGTGCCAATGAGGCACTGCTGGGTGGGGGTGGGGGGGTTGGTGAAGACAGTGTAAAATTGTCTTCTCTGGCTTCTCTGTTGCTCCATTCCTTGATATAATGTAAAACCAGGTGCTGTGATCACTCACCTGATTTGAAGTCCTTCGGACAGGATTGCTTGGGTGGCTAGTGGATGAATTTGGTGCTTGTGTGGAGGGATGATCATTGAAGGTTTCTATCTAAACATCTTGTCCTGTCTTCTCTTGAGCCAATACTTTTGAATGAATACATCAAGTGAGAATACACTTGTGGTGCATCTTACAATGGTATATGTGAAACTTAGTAAATGTAGAATGTAAATGTCTTAACACAATAACTGTAAAATTGCCAGGAAGGCTATGTTAACCAGTGTGATATAAACGTGTCACCCGGTCTGTGAAACTAGTGTATGATGCCCCATGATCATATCAATGTACACAGCTATGATTTAATAAAAAAAAAAAAAGAGTAATAAGCTATTTCCAAACTCACAGGGTTTTTGACTTTTCTAGCCAGCATTAAAGAAAAACACATGTATTTGCTCCAGGTTTTTATTCTTACCTTTTACATTTTGCCTCTCAGAAGGGCATATTCTAGAGATGACCTCAGAGCCCATGGATCAGGCAGATTGCCTGTGCAGCAATAAGACCTTGGGCACAGTCTCAGGAATGCTGGTCTGAGGCAATACTTACACCTTGAACCCTTCAGGAAGGGGCCTCCTTGAACCTGTCACTGCATTGTTGCAGCATGGTGGATAAAAGCCTCGCTGTCTGAGGTGGTGAACTAACTTTCCTACACCCTCTTATCCCCAGACAAATCAGTTCATCACCCTTTAAAAGGGAAGCTTTTTCTTGAGGATGCTGAGGAAATACCAATGCCAGATATCATTTGGCACTTCATGAATGACTCCAAAAATCTGTCATGGGCTAGTTGCAAATGTCTGTTCCTGCATATGGAGATAAGCATGAATGAACATCTGTCGCCAGCGCCTGGTTCACACGCAGCTGATTGACCTAGGAGTATGGGTTATTTGGAGAAGACACTCCTAGTACTTTTGTTTTCTGGCTTCTTCTGTGCTCCTCTGTGGAGCATATCATGACTCCTGCATGGGCCTTTTATAACTCTCCCAGTGTCTCAGTCCCTAAGTAAAGAGTAGGGCTCATTTACCTCAGGTCTTCTACCATTTTCTCACCCAGAACCTTCACTTCAAACATCTGTAGATGTGACTCCTTCCCAGGAAGTGAGTGTGTAGCTGATAAGGCATCACTGCAAGTCTCCCTAGATATTAGGGGGAGCCTAGCTCAGAGATCTGGCTGATGTGGCCCATCTTTCAACATTTAGTTCCATTTTACAAATGAAAGACAATTTTTCCTAAAGCTACCATGATGATTGCCTAAAGTAGACTGTGAGGGTTGCAGCCCCCATATGTGCAGAATGCATACCCTGACACTTAGGAGGTTATGCCATAGGGGTTGTCCTTGGGATCCCTGTCTTCCCATGGGTAAATCTAAAGCACTTATTTCCCTGCCTGTGCCCCTCTTGAGCACCTTGTGAAAAAGGGTTTAACAGTTAAGTGGGGTTAAAGAAAAGCTGCATGTTACATCTTTTGGACATTATAACTCATCCTGAGTAGTCTTATGGGACTGAAATCTATCTAAATTTGTGTCAGAATTCCTGAGATTCATAATAAATATTTCCTTATGGAAACTTGTCCCCACAGTATGCTTGGTAATGTGTCACATAACTAGTGTTCTTCGTCTCATATTTTGTGAGACCTCACATTTTGTGAAACCCTTCTCAGGGCTCCTTACTGAGGTAGATGTCCCTGCCATGGATTCTGAATTGTGCTCAGTTACCATTATGAAGCAAATGTTGCAGATAGCATCTCACTTAAGCCTCAAACAACCTTAAAGTGGGGATTAGTCATTCCATCACTAATTACCTACTAATAAATATATATTAGTTATCTACTGTGGGTGTAGTACCCAGGGCAGTTTTCTTATTGTCCCCATTGTATAGATGGGAAAACTGAATCCCAGAAAAATTAACTGATCTCTTCTAAGTCACATAATCTGCAGATATTGAAGCCGGATGCAAAATTCATGTTCTTTAACTCCCTATTTTTTGTTGTTTCTACTTTTCATTGTCATCATGTCCAGGTACTACTCTAGAAGTTCAGGATATTGTTGCTAAAGGGATCTTTGATATGAACCTACTCTAGATTCCTCCTCTTCCTCATCTTCCCCCATGCTTATCCTGCTTGCAGCTCTTAAGAAGAGGGCACTCTCAGACATGGAAATGAAGCTACATCCTCAGTCAGAGCCCCCTTCACCTTTGTATTTGCTTATTCCATACAATGGGCAGCAACAATGCTCATCTAGTGATTTCGAATCCCCCCTGAACTTGACTGCCTTGTAGGAGAGTCTCTTTCAGACACAAAACTTTGGGACAATCATTCTAAAAGGTGCCCGGGCATAGTGGGGAGGGGTAACTGTGGTCTGAAACCTGTTCAGCCAAGTAGAATTGTGCTATAATTCCGGGGCTTAACTAGGAAGCCCACAGCCAGTTGTTTATTATTTTGAGGACTCTCGGTTGCTGCCCTTAGATATAGGAGTTGGGGGAGGGGGGCAGGCCTACTGTTCAGGATGACTGCTGCATTCTTCTGGGAATGACAATGTTGCTCTGTACACTCCACAATGGCCCCTGGGGCAGAGCTACTGCATTCCAGAACTCTGCCCAGCCAGAGGAATAGAAACTAGATCATCTGGCCAGTTAGTGAGACAAAGAATTAAAGTTCCGGTAGTTGTGCTCCTTCCTCACATGTGGCATGATGTAGGGAAGACCCCACTGAGGCCTTGAGACTGTGATACTCCCAGCTCTGTCGAGTGACTCTTTCCTTTCTCACCCTTTGGAAATGTTGCTGCTGGTGCCTTGGGGGTAAGAATGTCTTAGTGTCCTACTGAAACATCTGTTATTGCCCAATCCAGCTCAACACCCCTTCCAGCCATGTCCCAAGAAGCCAGCTCTGAGTACTTTCAATAATACAGAGCAATGTCTTCGGGCTGTAAATGCCTCCCAAAGACAATTGGACAGAACATCATTGTTTCAGGGAAAAAGGCGCCTCACATAGCAGTCACATCATGGTTACCGGGTGCCTGATGATTAATCCCCAGAGAGGATGTGCGGGAGAGAGGAGCTGGCTTCATTCCTGCAGACATCTCTGACCCAACATGTGCACCAGAAACACAAGATTTCCATTGTGAAGGTTTCTTTAATGACCTTATATTCTCAGTTGTGAGTTGGCATGTAAATAAGGGCTTTTTCTCTCTGCCCAGGGATACTGCGTTCCTGAAAAGTACATGTTTTCACACTTCAAAATATACATTTTTGCTGCCTACAGTCATACCTCTAAAGGTGCACACTTTCTGTGCTTTTTAAAAGGTCTAAATCAGAAATGAGACATGGAGCAACTGGCACCTGGAAAAAATGAATATTCAGACACTGATCAGTATGTGTATAATTAGTATAAATACTGAATTGCTTTTAAAATAGATTTTTCAAAAGCACTGCACCCTGACCTTTGAGAGGGTAATAGAATTCAAGCTCTACGTGCCAGGGTTCCTGTCTTCCCATCACTGGGGAAGGGGACTCTCGTGGAGTGAGATGAATGCGACACACACAGGTTATACTGCATGAGAAGGGCTGAGCAGAAGTGTGTGATGACATCCCATGGATGAAAATTTGCAGCTCTGACACTTACTAGTCTGGATCTTAAACAACTTCTTGGAGTTTTTGTTCCCTTTCAGGTGAGTTTGCTCTGAGGAATAATTACTGAGATGTACATAGAAGAAGGTCTTGCTCATCCAGCTTGATGGAAGAACCCAGTAAACAAACTCTCAGTTAGGGATGACTTTGTAATTTTAGACTGTTATGAAAATTTTCCAAGTATAATTTCCATAAGTGTTCTGTCAGCTGCTTCAGAACTGGGGTAAGCTGCCAGGCAGTGGCCACGGGATGGGGTGGGGGTGAAAGTCATCAGGGATTTGGTGACAGATCTGATATCAGAATGAGGAAGGGAGATGTCTCGAAGGGTGTATATTTCTACAATGGACAGCAGGGTTTTGATCCAGATCCTTCCATGTCCAGATTAGATGCATGTTTCAGCCTTTGAAGAAACCCAGCCTGGAGTTCACCCCTCTACTTCTGTGTCCAGAAGCAAGACTTCTGCCAAGGAGGGGTAGGATAAGCTGCTGCTTGTTTTTGTAGCTAAGCATCACATAAGACAGACCTCATAGCTCAGAAGACAAAGGATAGAAAGTTGTGTCCCTTTGTTTTCAGCTCAAGGCCTTTTAATGCCATCAAATATCTCCTTGTTCCCTGGTTGTGCAACATAGCATGCAGCTCTGAATGGGACCTTTGATTAGTTGGAAATCCCACTACAGTTCCCGTTGCCCCTGACTCTCTTCCATGCCAAACAACATCCTCAGAGACTTTGAAGTTGCATGTTTGAAGGAACCACAGCCCACCCACACGTCCCCACCCATGGGCCTGTCCATAGTGTTAGCCTAGAAGCCGGAAAAGTAAGTGGCAACCACTGGCTGACAAGTGGTTGGAGCTAGAGTTGGTACCCGGATCAGTCCCATGATCCAGCACTCCCCAACATTATAGCTGCCAAGGACAATGTGTCCAGAATCGCCATTTCAAAAAAATGGCCTTATCTTGAAGGAAACCCATCCATGTCTCCCTGTCTTCCTGGTTCCCAAAAGGGAATTCATGGGAGAAGCCGGCCTAATGTGGTACAGACCTAAGCTCAACTCTGGTCCTGCCTCAAGTGCCCTGTGCCTGCTTCACGTGCAGCCCCTGCTCTCCTAATGTGTGTGTAACCAGGTTTCTGAAAAAATATCCATGGAATTTCTGACACCTACAGAGCCATATGGGTTAGGAGTACATCCCAACATAGGAATGGGTTTGCACCTAAACAGGAGAGAAGAAGAGAACAACATGTACTGAACATATGCATGTCACTGGTCATTTGATACTGTACATTTCTAATCATCATTGTGGAATTATGTGAAGGTAATTTCCATTGTGTGGGTGAGAAAACCGAAGATCATGGGAGAAGCCGGCCTAATGTGGTACAGACCTAAGCTCAACTCTGGTCCTGCCTCAAGTGCCCTGTGCCTGCTTCACGTGCACAGGGCACTTGCCCATGTTGTCATAGCTTCTTTTTATTTATTTATTTATTATTTTCTTTTAATTGTTAAATCATAGCTGTGTACATTAGTGTAGTCAGTATCAGTACAATGTGCTGGTTTCATATACGATCTGAAATTCTTGGTTTGTTTGGTTTTTTTTTTTTTTTTTGCAATTTTGGCCGGGGCTGGGTTTGAACCCGCCACCTCCGGCATATGGGGCCAGCACCCTACTCCTTTGAGCCTCA
>CAUYPK010140094.1:0-12293 GCA_963574355.1 Loris lydekkerianus | reverse complement strand
TAGTTCACTAAATAATTTGCATAATTTAAATTTATTGAGTCAAATATATTTTAGTTAGTTAAATAATATTCAGCTGTAAGGGTATATGTGAAACTTAGCAAATGTAGAATGTAAATGTCTTAACACAATAACTAAGAAAATTCCAGGAAGGCTATGTTAACCAGTGTGATGAAAATGTGTCATACGGTCTATAAAACCAATATATGGTGCCCCATGATTGCATTAATGTACATAGCTATGATTTAATAATAAAAAAAAAAAAATTAAAAGAACATGAGTTTAAAAAGGGTATTATTCTGAATGACAAAATAGGCAGGGGCTGATGGTCCAGTTTTGATGCAGGCAGTTTCAGGCAGCTCAAGTTGCCATAAAAAATGCTACAGACTAGGTGCTCAGATGGCAGACACTTGTTTCTCACAGTTCTGGAAATAGGAAGGCTAACATCAAAGTTCTGGACAATTTGGTTTAACGATGAGAGCTTTCTTCCTGTCCTGCAGATGACTACCTTCTTGATATATCATCAAATGGTGGAGAAAGAGAAAGTTTTTTGTCTCTCTTCCTCTTCTCATAAAGACACTAATTATATCGTAGGGGCCCACCCTCATGACCTCTAACTTTAACTGCCTTCCCAAAGCCCAAATTCCAAACATTGTTGTAGTGGGGGTTAGGGCTTCCACATATGAATTTGAAGGGGGAGCATGAATATTGCATTGGTATGTAAATAAATTATTCATGGTAGTAAAGTAATTTTATTGTAATTGCTAGACATTGGTGCACAAAATATGAATATACCATAGCCTGCTAATTAAAAAGTAAAAGACAAATGGGTGTTGAGGTAGGTGCCTGTTGTTCCAGCTATTTGGGAGGCTGAGGCAAGAGGATTGCTTAAACCCAGGAGTATGAGATTGTTGTGAGCAAGGCTGATGCCATGGTACTGTAGCCTGGCCAATAGTCAGACTCTTTCTCAAACCACCCCCTCCCCAAAAAGAAGAAAAAGTAAAAGTAAAGGACAGTATATTACGTGACTGACATATGGTAGACTATTCAAAAATAAAAATATGGTTCAAATTAGGAATTAATGAATAAAATGAAAAAAATTTATGTAAGTCTATTGCATCACCCCTACCAAAATGTATTACCACCTAAATCTAGCCAATTTATTAACATTAAATAGTATAGGACAGCTAGGGAAGGTGGTAGAAGAAATACAGAACATCAAAAAATTTCATTTTTGATTGAAGATATGTTGGATGCAGATGGCTTAGTTAAATTCATAAATTTTTTGCTAATAATCCTGTGTAGCCTGTGAGGAAAGCTGTTGGATCCTGGAGGATAAATCAAGACTTTAGAGGAAAAAATAAAGAGGAGTCCAATATTATCATCTGTGCCTGGCAGGGTGTTAAATTTTCAAGTTGTGCAACAATCTAAGGGAAATTGGTATTCTTTGATCAATTTGACTAATCATTCTTTTTAGTTCCTATTTTAAAGAAAATAAAATCAAATTTGTATTGAGACTCCAATGCATTTCCATGCTCATTACAGGAATATTTAAAGTATCTTCCTTAGGGGCAAAAACTGGTGAAAAGAAGTATCGACTTGATTCAATAAAAAATTACCAGTATTCATTGCAACAGTAATATAATGTTGTTATCTAAATCAAAAAATCAAGTAAAGCATGATTTCAAACATTAGTTAATTTCATCACCACCAGCCCAGATCCACATGGCTTTACTGGTGAATTCTACCAGACATTTAAAGAAGAACTAGCACCAATTATTCCCAAATTATTCAAAGGAATTAAGGAGGCAGGAAATTTTCTAACTCATTTTACAAGGCAAGGATTGTTCTTATACTAAAGCAACACAAAAACACTATAAGAAAAGAAAATTATATGACACTATTCCTGATGAATATAAATGCAAAAATCTTCAACAAAGACTGCCAAAACTGAATTCAACAGCGCATTAAAACAATTAATCCAAAGAAAATATAAGGCCCAGCCTAAATGCCTAAATGTTAAAATTCTAAGCGATTACATAAATGAGAACTATCAGGAGCATTCCCCCAACCAATCATAATGAGTTTTTATCTCTATAAATCCAAAATTAAAAGAAAAGTTACAAAGATCAATTTCTGATCTTTGTACCATATACCATATATGTGTATATATATATTATTAGCTCTTCTTCACATAGAAACAAGGAAAAATAGTTGAATTTGAATAATGCTTTGAACAGAATCAGGCTCTCTTGAAGCTTCATGTGAGCCTTAAGCCATCAAACCCCATAATACCTAGGTGCTCAAATGATCTTACAAATGAAAGTGACCTGCAAACTCAAGATAACCAGAACCTTTGGCAAATCCCATGACTGCTATCTAGCAATCATAGAATTTGGACTAGACTACTACCTGAAGATGCCTCAGAAGCAACACAACCCACAGATGGCAGCTCAATGATATAGAGTCAACACTCACTCTGGAAGCTGACTGCATTGCAGTTGATTTTTTTTTTTTTTTCACTTTTATTTAAGAAGGAAAAGATAACTTTGCTTAGTAAGCAGAATTAAAGTTGTATTGATACTTAAACTAGATAATAAAAATAACATGATATTGACTTTTGCCAGTTCTTAATGTAGTAGCCAATGGATTGGCCATGTAGTCCAGAAAGTAGGCCTTAAAAGACTAAAAGTTAAGAAAAGTCCCAGTTCAGTGAGTGTGATGAAAAACTTCATGAATTTCTATAGGAAATAAATAAAAATACTCTTTAAAAAATAAAACAAAAACAATAAACTTTCAAAGTCAGAATGGCCCTGAAAATCAACAAGTGGATATATACAGTGTGCTCACAAAATGAGTCACCATGGAGGTATCCAATCAATAAATAAAAAAAGATGCATCTCACCCTACCTTCAGACCTCAAAAGGTGATTAACAATTCTTCTGTTTCTTTTAATTTTAACATTAGAAACTAAAAGCAAGTATGAGTTATCTACTGAGAGGATACAGGCAAGCCCATAGCTGGCACACAGATTATATTGACTCATTACTCATGATTTCAGGTATATACTCATGAGTCCTCACCAAAATAGGTATTCAAGATTTGAACATGCACATGAGGGAATGAATCAATACCTCTAGCACTATTAGAGGGCTTAAGAAAACATATGATTTCATTTTTTGTGCCCCACTTATACATCACAAACCAAGGAACCTATTTTATGGCAAGTACAGTTCAACCCTGAATTAAGACAATTTATATTGGAAATATCATGCAGTTTTCCATAACAAATCAGTAAACTTAAGTATTGTAATGTACAAGTAAAACATATGCTTGCTAGAGGTGTGAAGTCAGTAACAAAGCACAGAATAGAAATCCCTGGACCTTCCTTCCTCCAGAGGCCACACTGATTCAATAACAGTAAGTGTGCACAGTTTCTTTATGAGATATTTAGACAACAATTGAGAGGCTCCTTCACCATGGGCAAGCACAAAAAACAGCAGCATTCAAGATGGTTTAAATTGAAAATTTATCACAGCTTCTTGCTATCATTCCTACCCCTGACACAGCACCATGTGACTGGAAAGAGTCAGATCCCAGCTTTTCCCTGAGGAATAAAATATGACTCGGCTGTGTGTCCAGTGTTCTGACTTTTCAGAGGGCTGTCCAAGGGACTAAGTCTAAAAGTAGCATAAGAAAGGAAACAATAAATATTAAAGGAGAATTAAATGAAGTAGATAATACAAATTTTAGGGGAAAACTGATTTTTAAAAGACATGAAAATTGACAAATATTTAGCTAAACCAAAAAACATGTAAAATTCAAATAAATCAAACCAGAAGTTTAAAAAGGAGACAATAGAACTAATGCCAGAGAAATATAAAACAGGTCATAAGAGTCTATTATGAACAATTACATGCCAATGAATTGGATGACCTAGAAGAAACAGATAAATGGCTAGTAACATAAACACCACCAAAACTGAATCATGAATAAATTGAAAATATGAACATATTTGCTTACTATAACTGGTAAGAATATTAAATCTGTAATGAAAAACTTCCCCACAGAGAAAAACTCAAGTCCACAAGCCTTTTGTGAATGCTACTGAACATTTAAAGAAATAACACCAATTGTTCCAAATTTTTCCAAAGAATTAATGGAGAGAAAAATGTCCAACTCATTTTATGAGGCATGCATTACTCTGATGCCAAAGCAAGACAAAAACACAAAAAAAGAAAATTATATGTCAATATCCCTGATGAGCATAGTGCAAAAATCTTTAACAAAATACCATCAAACTGAATTCAACAACTCATTAAAAGTCTCATACACTGTAACCAAAAATATTTATCCCGGGGATGTAGAATGGTTCTACATATGCAAAATAATCAATGTGATAAACCACTTTATCAGAACAAATGATAAAAATCACATGATCATCTCAATAAATGCAGAAGAAACAGTGACAATAGGCGATACCACTTATATAAAAACACTATTTTTTTCAAATCTTTGTTGATCATTTGTGTTTCTTATTTTGACAACCTCTCTGTTCACATGTCATTTGCCCACTTTTTAATGAGGTTATTTGTTTTTTTCTTGCTGAATGAGTTCCTCGTTGACTCTGATTATTAGTTACTTGGGGGATTCACAGTTTGTGAATATTTTCTCCCATTCTATAAATTGTCTATTTACTTTGATTATTTCTTTTGTTGTGCAGAGCTTTTTAGTTTAATTAAGTCAAATTTGTTTATTTGTGATTGTGTCAAATTTGCTTTGGGGGTCTTAATCACAAATACTTTGCCCAGGGCATTGTCCAGTAGAGGTTTTTATTTTTCAGGTTTTCTTCTAGAATTTTTTATATTTTTAGGTCTTACATTTAAGTCTTTATTCCATCTTGAATTCATGTTTTATATAGTGAGAAATAGGGATTTCATTTATCTGCATACGGCCATCCAATTTTCCCAGTGCCAATTATTGAATGGGAATTATATACTTTTTAAAAGAAGATAAACAAATGGTCAACAACCATATGAAAAGATGCTCAATATCACTAAATATCAATACAAATTAAAACCGTAATTAAATATCATCTTAGTCCAGTCAAAATGGCCATTACTAACAAGTAAAAAAACAAACAAACAAAAAAAAAAAACAAAAAAAAAACAGCTCTTGTCATGGGTGTGGTAGAAAGGAAATGCTTATACATTATTGGTAGAAATGAAAATTAGTACAACTCCTGTGGAAACAATATGGAGGTTTCTGAAAAAAAGCAAAATTAAATCCATTACTTAATCCAGCAATACTTCTACTGGACATCTATCCCCTAAAAAATAAGGCATTATATCAAAAAGACAATGGCAATTATGTTTATTGCATCACAATTGAATAAAACAAACATATGGAGCCAACCTAAGTGTCCATCAACTAATGAGTAAATTAAAAAAATATGGTATACACACAAACACACACACACACTGTGGAATCCTACACAGCCATAAAAAATAATGAGTCTACAGATGAGATTCTCTTAATTTTTTTTATTACTGATAATTTCCAACAAGAAACAATAAAGTCAACTGATTGTATGTAAAGTACCAGTTAATCTGTCAGGTTGTTTAAGTAGAAGTTAGTTAAGTAAGTGATATAGAGTAAAATTTAGATTATTCACAGTAAAGACATAAGAAAATGAGAGAGAGAAAAAAACAATTAGAAATAAAGATCCTCATCTGGATAATAATGACGATGATGATTCAATAAAAGACATTTAGCCTTCCTGCAGGATCGAACTCAGAGCACATAAAGTATTTAAATACATAATTTAAATTTTTTTTTTTTTTTTTTTTTTTAAGACAGAGCCTCAAGCTGTCACTCTGGGTAAAGTGCTGTGGCATCACAACTCACAGCAACCTCCAACTTTTGGGCTCAAGCGATTCTCCTGCCTCTGCCTTCTAAGTAGCTGGGATTACTGGCACTCACCACAACGCCTGGCTATTTTTTGGTTGCAGCCGTCATTGTTGTTTGGCAAGCCCGGGGTGGATTCAAACTCGCCAGCTCAGGTGTATGTGGCTGGCACCTTAGCTGCTTGATCCACAGGTGCCACATAATTTAAAATTTTCAATGAAGAAAAATTTAAATATTCAATGAAAAGATATAGTATGTTCCAGGAAAAAATAATTTAAAATACTCAGGAGGGTTTTTTTTTTTTTCAACCAAAAATTAAAATACTTTTTTTTTTTTTTTTTAAGGTATACTGAATTTCCCAGACAAGAAATATTTCTTAAGATATTGAAGTAGGAAAGAAAATGAATCCCTAAAAAGAGCAAAAAATTAATCTGGCTTCAAAATACTCTAAATAAAGTACAATTCCAAACTATACTATGGAAACAACATTCACAAATTTCTCAGGTAAATAAAATGTGAACCGAGAAATAAACCCAGCTAAGCTGTCATAAGAGGTAGAAATTACCAAATATGGAAGAATTCAAGAAATTAGCACTGACTACATACAAATACAGAACTAAAACTGAAGAAGTGATTTATTTACAAGTGATTGAATTATAATGTGTTTCAAAAATATATCAGTGACATAAAATTAGACAATACAATAATACATTAATGTCTCATCATTTTTTTCTTAATTATAAAAAGATCTTTCAGAAACTAATAATCCTTGTGATGGAAACAAACTTAGCTATTTCTATAGTTTGCATATTTTTCCTTCTGCTAAATTCATCCAAAATTAAAATTAATATATTTCATTATTAAATATCACTTACCATATTATCTCATTTTAAAAAACTATTACTTCTATTTAGCCTCCTTTTATTCTAGTGCATAGAAAGAAATCTAAAATTATAATTATATAATACTAATTCAAAGGTTATTTCTGAGTAGTAAAACTTGGTGAGTTTTTTCCCTATACAGTTTGACTCTTTGTAATTCATTCTAATGCCTTCATAATGTATTTTACAAAGACAATAACATCATTATTCTAAGAGAAATAAAACTTGGAATACATAGGAAATTATAGATGCAATGAAGATAAAATTTGTCTAGCCACCCTGACCTTTGCTCTAACATAAACTTTCATTTCCTGTACTACTTAGCTGATCAAAATCCTACATCTCAGTGCATAGCAAACACACACCATTAATTTTTAAAATAATATTAAATTAATTAAAATAGCAGAATATCATGCTAGCAGCCCACTTGGCAAAAGAATCTTAGAAAAAAGAAATTCCTCATTAATCCCCTGTCAAGCAAAAGTATAATATTAATTCCCTCTGGAAGAAAAATTGCTGGAGAAAGAAAGGAAATAATTTGAAAGGACTCAAGGCTGTGCTCTCTTACAAATCACATAAATGATTATTATTCTATATGTTACAGATTGAATGACTATAATGGACTCTGTTAAGGATGCTATTGTATTTCTCTGATGGATACAGGATTTTTCCACTATACTTGTACCCAACATTTTAAGACTCACTGGGGGCCTTCTAGTCCCCAAGCATTATGTAAATGAAATGTATTAACAACTGATCTTTTATTTAAAATGTTAAAAAATGAAATTTGTTCTAAAAATTAAATGTACCCCTTTATAGGTAAAAACCACTTTAAATCAAGAAAAAAAATCACTTCAAAATGTCAGCTCTGTTAAAACAAAAGTTGGAGTACTTTCAAGTTTGAGATGAAAAGAATGATTTTTTTAGGGAGAGCAATTATTTCTTGACATCTGAAAATGAAGTAGGCTTTCTTTTTAATCATATTTTTATTTCTGGCATTGAGCTAAATTTAAATTTAAATTGTCAGATTTGTAAATATAATTCAACACTGGTAAATCTTTGGTATGAGTTCCCTAGAAAAATTGGATAACCTCCAATCAAAGAAACAAATCCTTCTAAGGAAGAACAGCAGATATGACATCCTTCTTGCAAACACTTATAAATCTAATTAACACTTGACCTCTTGCTGCTTTGGTCTTATACTTCTAACCATGACTATGACTTTAAATCCAGTCACACTTCCAAGTTCGTAATACCACATACATGGTGTAACTGTCTTTAAAACCCACATACAGTTATCTCAATGGATGGAAGTAAAGACTTTAAATCACATGATCTAATAATTATTTCTTTTTGTTTTTGATCCTCTCATTTTTGAAAGGAAATTATAGGACATTTTCTTTTCTTTTCTGCGTATATGAGTATATATGAACTTGTTATTCCTCCCAAAAGGGCAGAATAAAATGGGAAGAACAAATCTTTATTGTTCTTGATTTTGTTGTTTTAAAGTTGGCAAATATTGTTCTAATGAAAAGATGTCAGGAGGGCATACCAAAAACACCACCATTGAGATTCACCACTTAGTACCCACAAAAGAGTGAAGGTGATTAACCTGAATAAATTGGTATTGTAAATTACTTTACTATATCTTATTATTTCTTCTTTGTTATTCATTTGGATATATGAGTTTAAAAACTATATTGAGTTAATTATTTGTATTCTCGAACATCTAGACTGTTTCCCGTTTTACTAATGTAAGGAATGACTGTTTCCCTAAAATAAATTTCTAAGATTTAAAATGTCCATTATCATAACATACACATTTCTAAGGCTTGTGATATATATAACCAAACTGCATTATTCCAAGAAATAATACAGAGCCCTGATTTACCTAAGTCCTAGATATCATAGGATAGTATATCATTCTTTATCTTTATTATATTCTCTTTTTTTGCAGTTTTTTGGCCAGGACTGGGTTTGAACCCTCCACCTCCAGCATACGGAGCCAGCACCCTACTCCCTTGAGCCACAAGTGTCACCCTATTATAGTCTATTTTTAATAGTACTTTAAAAATATAAAGGAATATATTTTTGTTTTTGTCAAAATATGAGCACTCTGACTTACCACAAATAATTCTTTTGCTACTGCATTCTCTATTTCTTTATATGGAATTACTGATCAGGGTCTTTTTGCATAACATTATTATATTAAATTACACATTCAAATGCCTTAAAATATGTAATTATTTGCCTGTTTATGTTGTGTTTATATTTCTACTGTGTTTAACTAGAACTTACATATTTCAAAACAAATCAAAAGAAAGAAAAAAATTCCAGGTAGGAGAAAAACATAACATCAATTTGTTATATCAAGTCTGAATTAAAAGCATATCTTCAATCAACTTCAGATGCTTCTTTAAGTTTCAAATATTTATTGCACACTTACAAAGTGTCCGACACTATTCAAGGAACTGGACACAAAGCAATAATAAAAATAGGTACAAGTGGAAGAAGGAGAAAGACATGACTCAAATAAATAAACAAAAAATAAAATTGTACTTTTAACAAGCGCAGTAAGTTCATACACAATCATAAGAAGATTGATAATATTGGTATTTAACCTAGAATTTATTTCCTTTTATTTGATAAGAAACTGGTTATTTTAACTTATTTTTTACCTGAAGCTAAAACCCAGCTACATCTTAACATGTTTGTTTCCCATAGCAACTATTTCTGAAATGATGTGGCCCATGTTTCCTACATTTCAGAAATTTAACCTATATGCACCTGTAGCCATGGAGAATTTGAAAAGAGAAAACAAATTACTTTCCCCAAAGTTTGACCCAAAGCAATTACATGTAAGGAAAACACAGCCAAAAGAGAAAAATTTCTCTTGAAATGGTAATGCAATGAACTCTCCAGAGCAAAAGCAATATAATTCAAATACAGACGTACCAATAAAACAATGGTCTAACAATTTTTTTTTTTTTTTTGCTTCGTATTGGTACAGAAGCGATGTACATTCAGTAAAAACTATACTTCAAACTTTGAATTTTGATCTTTACCCAGGCTAGCCATATGTGGTATAATAATCTGTTGTGATTCTATGCATCAGCGGCAATCCACAGTCATCCCTGCAACCATAGGGTAAACAACCGAAACGGCGCAGTGCACTGTGCTGCCAGATGATTTTGCCCAGCTGTAGGCTAATGTATGTGTTCTGAGCATCTTTAAAGTAGACTAGGCTATGATAGTCAATAGATAAGGTGTATTAAATGGATTTTTGACTCACAGTATTTTCAACTTACAATGGGCTTTTCAGGAAGCAACTCCATCATAAGTTCAGGAGCATCTTCTGTTTTAAAAGAAAGGGCGTACTCAAATGTGAAAAAATAGACCAAGTAAGCAAAACTCCTAGGCACTAAAATCTACTCTTTCTAAACTCCTTAGGGAGCTTAAAATCTCTCAAGTATTTCTAAATTCATTGGTGTAAGTATGTCATTTTAAAAGATGATAGAAGTATCTTAAATGTAAAGAAAAGATCTTAAAAATGTGTCTCTCTTTGAGATTTGATTACAACTTTGTATCACTTTGAGGTTTAATTTTGAGTTAATGTAAAACAATTCTGAAATATAAATGATACTTGAAACATTTAATTTAAAAATAGACTAAAGAAATAAAATCATAAACATGTCTTTTTCTCCTATATTATTAGGAGAAATATTAAACTTGCTGAAATGAATTAGATCTCCTTATGAAACAAAACTCTTTTTTTTGCCTTTTCCTGATTCTAATAGAATAAAAAAGCTAAGTTGCTGTAATGGTGAGACCCAAAGTTGAGTAGACGAAGAAGTTTTCTTATTTCTCTTTTAAATTCCCAGGTTAATAAGCATTTGCCACACTCTCTTCAGTTATTTACCACCCAGATCACTTTCATTGTCCTGCTCTGCTGTCCCTTGAGGTGTGGTTCTTACCTGCACTGTCAAAACTAGCGTCAAGAACATCAATGCTCAGCTCACAAGAAGGCAGGTGCAATTGTGCACCTCTGGCGCTTTAAGGCTCACACTCAGAAATAATACAAGTTACATCGGCTCTCATCTCATGGGAAAGAACTTAGTCACATAAAGACATTGCAGGAAGAAGGAGGCTAGGAAACCTAGTCCTCAGCTTGTGGGAACACGCCCCACCATAACTTTATTTCTTATCAAAAAAGGAAGAAACATATTTTGATGCACATTTAGCAATTTTCCCCATAACGCTGCCTTGTACTGAATTTGTGCTTGACATATTTCTGAATCACCATATTTGTTACTTCAAACATGAACACACACACACAAAATTTTCTGCTCACCATCTTATGCCACCAAAAATATTAGTTTATTCTATATATATGTATTGAGGAACTACTATATATTAGTACAGTAGCAGGGATGTAGGATATAAAAAATTATATGTCAGGGTCTCGGACTTCCAGAAATTTGTCATCAGGTTGAAATTGACATGTGCCAATACCTGCCCAGGTGATTGAAACAAGTCCAGCATTGAAGGAGTTAAAAATGTTTTTCTGGCATATTAAGTATTTAAGTTAGAGGTAATTAGGAAAAAAAAGCAGGTGCAAAAAGATCACTCTGACATTCATGCTATTTCTTAAAAGAAGGAGATAAAACTCCCATGTGAAAGACACCCTCCCTGTACTAGAAAGATGAAACATCCTATCCTTAAGGACAAGAAGTTGAAATAGAGAATTCTACATAAACTTTGTAAAAAAATAAATAAATTAATTAATTAAATAATCATTTCTTAAGACTTAAGATTCCGCATATAATTTAGTTGCTTCTTCTCAATTTACTCCTCCTTGTCCAGTTCAGTATGTAACCTACTCTGCCTACTTCTTTGGATCTTGACTTCCTTATAAGGGCTCCCAGGCCACATAAAATTTGTATTATGCTTTTCCGCTGTTAATCTATGGTATCTTTTAATTCCTGAACCCAGCTGAGACCCTAAAAGAATGTAGGTGAAATTTTTCCACTTTTACAGTTTCTGGCAACCTAGATTGGACCTTAAAAGGCTTGGCTACCCCACTTGTTTTGGAACCTACAGATGAGATCCTAAGAGGCCTGACAAAATCACCAGAAAGTAGGATTTCTTACCAAAGTCACTTCTCCCGGATTTATTCTCTAGTACCCAGTTGAGAGAGAAGACATTTTTCCCTTGTCCCTTCTTTTCTGAATTTAAATTGGTAGAAGGAAAACATCTGTAAGAAGTGGTTACAGTGATACTTAATCCATTCCAGAACCCCATTCAAGTTCCAAATAGTTGGAGTTCCAAGACAATTTCCCCCTTTAAAATAACAGAAACTGATGGAGCTGGAACATATTCTTCTTAGTAAAGTATCTCAAGAATGGAAGAAAAAGTATCCAGTGTACCCAGTACTTTTATGAAACCAATTTATAATTACTCACACTTTTTTATGTAAGACAGATCACAACTATAGCCCAGGATGAAGGA
>CAUYPK010140089.1:0-27038 GCA_963574355.1 Loris lydekkerianus | reverse complement strand
AGAATAAAGTAAACAAACCCAAATATGATTTTTTTTGGGGGGGGGCAGGGACAGGGTCTCTTTGCCTTTGTTGCCCAAGCTGGAGCTCAGTGGCAGGATGAAACCTCTCTGTAACCTCAACTCCTGGGCTCAAGTGATCCTTCCACATTAGCTTCCCAAGTGGCTGGGACTGCGGGTGCTTGTCACCATACCCAGCATAAGTTAAAATTGAAAATGATGTTGGGTGTCACCTGTGGCTCACTGGGTAGGGTGCTGGCCCCACATACCAAGCGTGGCAGGTTCCAACCCGGCCCCAGCCAAACTGCAACAAAAAATGGCCGGGTATTGTGGCAGGCACCTGTAGTCCCAGCTACTCGGGAGGCTGAGGCAAGAGAATAGCCTAAACCCAGGAGTTGGAGGTTGCTGTGAGCTGTGACACCACAGCTCTACCAAGGGTGATAAAGTGAGACTGTCTCTAAAAAAGAAAAAAAAAAAATTAAAAATGAGGTTATTATGGTATTGGCAATTGTCCAGAATTTTGCTACTACAATCCTTTTGTGCACTAATAGGAAAATAAGTACTTGCATATGTTGTTAAAGTATGTGAAAAATGTTATAATCTGATCTCTAAAACTGAGAATTTAAAAATTCTTTTGAAAAATTATGCAGCTATTTACCTTGGACTCAGCAATTCCATTTCCGAGAATTCATCCCACTTACACCAATTTGAATGTACATATGGACAAGAACCTTTAATAGATCTATTTGTATTAGTAAGTGGATAGAAAGTAGCCTCATGTTTATTGATGTGGTACTATTCAGACAAACTATGGAGCACTTTACAACTGGAAAAGGAATGAAGGATATTTCCAAATAGTTGTATAGTGGGGCTTCCAGATTACATTCAGTGGAAAATAGCAAAGTAGGAAAAAATGCATAAAGTTTGCTAGCATCTACTCATCTGTGTGTCCATCTAACAAATGTAGATCAAGGTCTATGTGCACTGTATTCTATAAAATAGAAAAATAGATACAAATAGATTGTGGAGGAAATAAAATTGTTAATAGAGGAGAAAGCAATAGAAGCTGGACTTTTCTTAAAGCAACCTGTCCTTGGATGAAAATTTTATGTGATTGTCCTAAAACAAAATTTAGTTATAGTCATTCCTGCAAATTAAAGGGAAAAATAACAAAGGAATGTAAATGTGCATCGAAGTATTCTTTTAAAGTACCACATCCTGGGTGGCATAAAAATAAGAACAAAAGAAGTACAAAATGCTGGTTTGTTATTTTGAGACAGTTACGCTTGTAATGAAGCAAAAACAGGAATCAGGTCGGTACCATTGAGAATTGGGATTTTCAGAGCGGAAAAAAAAAAAAAAAGAAAGAAACATAGAGAAGATTGAAGAAGTTAAAATTCCCAATGTCCCAAGTTTAACCTAAATACCAGGGCGAATTTATGAAATGTTTTTTCAAAAACTTATTTATTTCCTGACCTTTTTCACCACAAAGGTTGAGAAACAGTGACTAGCCATTGGTGTTCAGATTGTGGTCTGCAGATGTCACATCTCACGAAAAGGAATTAGGGCTCTTTGGGAAAATGGCTAATTCCAGTTCTAGGGATATCCAAAAAGTACCCAGAGAATATTGTCATTACCAGGAAAAAAGAAAGCTACCACATATCAAAGGATTCTGAATCTGGGTCAAAAGACCCAGGAGCCAGCTGATTTAGGTGCCAATGACAAAATTTGGGTCAATTTAAACATGACAATAATAGAAATTGATTAAAACATTTCAAAGATATGAGTTCATAAGGATTCTTAGAAAATTAAAAAGCTCATCCAACACATTTGAAGAATGCTAGGGAACCAGTTCATTATTTTTAAAAACTAGATAAAGTCTCCAGACTTTGGCTTGTACTATAAACTATAGCTCAGGATCCCAAAATAGTTGATATGGGGACGTTTATCTTTACAGAAGCAATTCAGGTAATTGGGCAGTCCGTCCGGAGGAACATGTTAAACAACAGCATGGAATACAATTTGCAAAATGCAGACTGTGTGGAATCTGCAGAGCAAATGACCCAGTTTCTTCAAAGAGCAAATTGCAAGGGGGAAAAAAAGCAACAAAGAGTTGGAACTTGCTGTGGTGGCAGACGGATGGTTTCTGAATTTTCTGGTTTCACTCTATGTATTGCCAAAGGGTGAATATGAAGTTCCTTGCCATACTGAATTTGGGAATAAATATTAAAGACTTTTAATCCAAATTATAGAACATATTGGGAGGTGGCACTCCCTCGGCTATGCCCAGATGTAACTAGAATAGTTACGTAGACTGGCATCTGTTTCATGGATACCTTGGGATTCCTGGCAACCAGCTTTCAGATGGATGGCTTATCAAGAGTGAAAAGGGTGGATTAGCGTCTTCTAAAACAAAATATTATAAATAAAATAGCAATTATGGGACAAAGAATTTTTTCTTCTCTTTTTTCTCTTGTTCTTTCCTTTTTCACTGCTTTTTTAAAGCTTGCTTCTTTGCTATTTTGTTGAATAACTGCTATGATTTAAAAGCAGTAAGAGAGCAATATCAAGCCATACACAAAAACAGACATTACTTTATAGGTATATTTAACATAAACTACAATTTATCCTTTAAACTGTGCTTACTTTTTAATGAACAAATAGAATTTTTTTTTGTACTTTAGAATCAATGATTGTCATAGCCTGCACTGCCATTTTGCAGGATGTCAGGATGGTTTACTGGAGATTGAGGGCACAAAGGATAGTCAAGTTTCTATGGAGTCTGAATTCATTTTGTTGCTGTTTTATCCCTATTTTAGCCTTCTGTCTAATCTAGAAGACATTTAAAAAGGTCCATGTTGAATGTCCATCAAGGTTAAATGATAACTAGAATATAATTAAGGAGATTAAGATGGTGACAATTTCTATATCTCTATATTCTAAAAATTGGAGCAACTAAACCAGTTAAAAGATTTGAGAACAAACAAAAAATAAAAACAAAACACCACCAGATTTCTTGTTTTAATACCCTTTTAATTTTGGAATGTTTGACTTATAGACATGCTGTAATGACTTTCCATATACCCATCCCTCAGTTTTCCTCATTATTAACATCTAACATATATTTGTCAAAATGAACAAACTGAGATCTGTATATTACTATTGATATTAAATAAATTCTAGACTTCGTGTGGTTTTCACCAATTTTTCTTTTAGTGTCCTCTCCTAAGTGCTGTGTTTTACAGTAACTGTTACTATGTTACTTAGCTGACCTATTTCCTCAGTCACCTCAGTACTGTGACAGCTTCTCAGTCTCTTTTTCAAAACCTCGGCAGCCTTGAGGAGTACTGGCCGGGTATTCTGTGGACTATCACCATATCTGAGTTTGTCTGGTGTTTTTCTCACGATTAAACTGGCATTACGAGTGTTTAGAAAGAAATCAGCATTACTCATGCACCGCCATTTGTCACTTGAAATAGGGACACAGGATGTTACTGGGGTTGCTGAGCTTCACTACTTGGTTAAGAGAGCGTTTTTCAGCTTTCTGTGCTGTAAAGTCACTGTTTTTCCTATTTCTTCCTCTGTTCTTTGGGAGTCATTAAGACTAGTCCACCCTCGAGGTGGTTGGGAATAAGGATTAGGCTTCACCCAGTTGATCTCTTAGCTAAACAGGTACACTTTCACTTAATTCAATAATAGTTCAATTATTGTCGAGTGATCTTTCAATAAAGATTCAATAATTCATAATTCATTCTAAGATATCTTCTCAATCCTACCCCCATAATAAAATGTAAAGAATGTGTCCAACCTTGATTTATTTTCTCTAATTGTAACTTGGACCTCTGTTCTGCCCTGGCAACACTCCCTCCATGTATTCATGTGCACCAGAATCTAACATTCACTACCATGCTACTAACACCATGTTTACTTGCAAATAATTTTCTCATCTGTCTTATCTAAGGTGCAGAAAACCTCAGTTTTTTTCTGTGAAACTGCTAAACAATTATATTCTTGTACTATTTGATCAAGGACTTTAAAATTGCCAAGCTTCAAAAGTGTATGGGTTTCATGCTTAAATCTCTAGAATTATGATGATGCAGTTAGATAAAGAAAAGTATTTCTTTCATCACTCCTGTTTGTTTGTATTGCAGATCACAACCAATGTAATAAGAAAAGGAAAAATGAATAAGATAAAAAGATTGAATTTAAGTGTTGTTATTTGCAGATAGTTTTAAATTGTTTATAGAAAAATCAAAATAACCAACGTGTAGACTATTAACTGAGAAAATAGCTCAGCCAATTAGTAAAGTTCTAGACCAATATTTAAAAGCATTTTGAACTTATTTTGCATTAATTAGAAAACATAATAGAAAAAATTCATTGGGTACTGAATTGATAAATATAAATGAAAAATACTAATAAACTGTGAAAATACTTTATAAAGTAAATCTAAAACATTATTAAAGACATTTTTGAAAACCTGACTAAATGCAGAAATGTACAATATTTATGACTGAGGTGATGCATCAGTGTAAAGTCATTAGTTCTTTACAATTTTAATAATTTAGTGCAATTACACTCAAGATCCTTTTATTGCTTTGTTTACTAGCAGCTAAGTAATGACTGATTCTGCAATGCATATGAGACAGTCATAAGGAGGAGTCCACTACAGTTGGACTTTAACCTTACAAAAGCTAACTATGTAACCCCGTTGTATACACCTCTATATTAATCAGAAGTTAAAAAAGAAAGATAATACACAAAAATTTTTTAAAGTTCAACATAAATAAATTTCATCTTATCAGAGGTGAAAAGCTATGATAGTTATGATGAGTATAACAACAGTACAGTCTTCAGACAGAAATAGACAAACAGAAGAATGAAACATTGCAGGAGGTTAAAAGAGAGACCTTGATAGGTATTTGCTACATAAGTCAGTTGTTGAATAAGCTGTTTGATAAGTGGCTAATTATATGGAGAGAAAAAATTGGTTTCATGTTACATCATTTGTAAAAATAAATTCTAGATATAACAAATATCTAATAA
This sequence comes from Loris lydekkerianus, assembly GCA_963574355.1. Lineage (NCBI taxonomy): Eukaryota > Metazoa > Chordata > Mammalia > Primates > Lorisidae > Loris > Loris lydekkerianus. The sequence goes on along the minus strand of CAUYPK010140089.1, from coordinate 21,995 downwards.
TAGAAAATTCATGCTGATATTAATAAAAAGAATATATTTAATTTTGTTAATTATACTAAAATCTTCATACCAAAAAAGAAAAAAGATTAATATATCATAAGCAAAGAATAGATGAAAAAAGGATATTCTTAATGTCTATAAAATATAAGATTATTATATTCAAAAGATATAGGTATTTTCTACAGACTTACTGTATATACTTGAGTATAAGCTGAGTTTTTTCGGCACAAAATTTGTGCCGAAAAACCTGAACTCGGCACAAATTTTGTGCCGAAAAACTCAGCTTATATTCGAGTATATAGGTAACAAAAAAGGCAAAAGCCTAGTGAAAAAATTCACAACAAAAAAAGATATTTCCTAACGTTCAGTTTAGAGAGCACTATAGCATGGTTTAATAAAAATATTATTTTTTTATGACTTAATAATCTCACTCCCATTTATATAGTCTAAATGTACTTCCATTTCTGCAGACCAAGAGATTGGTACAAGAATGTTTGTTGCCCCATTATTTGTTAGGTTGAAATGTTGGAAATACAGAGTGACAAAAAATATATACACATTTCGAGAAAGGAACAAACTATTAAAATTGTAAAACTCAAGTTGTGCTTGACTTATACAACTATAAGAGGTATAAGATACATTATATAAGACAAAGACATTATTGGTATATATGGAATTTTGTAATAATACGTAATTTTCCTTTCTTAAAATGTGCATACATTACCCTTTTAAGTTAAGAAGTTGTCTTTGAACATATGCATGTAAGTTATGAAACTGAAAACAGTGAATGCATCAAAGATTAGAGGATAAAAGAACAGAAACCAATTGTTTTGTCTAAAATAATTTTATTGAGGACTGGGTTTCATCAAAATAATTCAGTTTAGTGCTCTGAGATTCAGCTCATTAAACAAGTAAAAAGTAAATTGCATGTTTGCTTCTATAGCATGAATAGTGTTTTTATGTTGAATTCTGGATTCCATTTTCTCAAGTGGGGGGTGATGAAAATGCTGAGTGTTATATAGCATTATAAAGTGCTCTCATAACTTGTGTGTCTATAAGAATTCAGGTGTATATATCAAAATGCTTTTTAAGTGCTTAGTCTATTGTTAACAGGTGGTTCCTCAGAATATCCCTTTGCAAAAGTTCAAAGGTGGTGTAGAATGGTAGGTAAGGACACAATCCCTTTGCCTTAACTGCCTGGGCAATATTATGTATGTATGTTTTAACTCTAAAATAGAGTTTGACCTTAAGCTCGAACTTTGGGACTGAGGTGGTATTATTCCCAACAGGCCACCTTGCCAGCTAGTAGGTATTTAATACATAGATGTTGCATGTTTACCATAGCAGAGACAGACATATATTGTAGCTGCAGATAGTAGAATTAATAGGTCTTGTGTGCCTTGCAGAGTAGGAAAATAATCTTTCAGATCTAATAAGAAGAAGATGTACTAGAATTTATGAGGCAAGTGTAAGATTTCAAGATCTATGTAGCCATTCCTGGGTGAAGTATTAGGAACTTCAGATTGAGGGATCCAAGGTTTAAACTAAGACAAGCATTTCTTTGCAGGCACATAGGCTAGAGCATTTGTTAATAGAGAGACCATAGGTAATTCATTTCACTCTCTCCCAGCTGTAGGAAATGAGTATCAAAACTACATTGCAGAGAACTTGTATTGTATTTTCTGGCAGGATGGGATCTCAACTGTTCCATATATTCGGCTACAATTTAACTCACAAAATGATTTTTTCAAATAATTACCTTTGTAAAAGTCTTCATTATTCAAGAATAATTTTTCATAGAAATATTTCTTTTGAATAAATTCTATTACTTAATCACTACTTTGTCTCTTTCTGCATATATACATATCTATTAGAAGACCAAGGAAAATGAATGATGGACCTGTAAACAAGGTTGATAATTTTATTATCATAGATTATATCATGACTCTTTAAGCAACTTCAGTATTCAATAGAATAACTTAGGGAGCTTCTTTAAAAATATAGGTGCCTTCACTTAAACAAATCCTTCTAAAACTGATTATTTTGATAATACACCAGAATATAAGGATTACTATCCATGATGAGAAAGGCTAATGAAAAAGTAATAATCTGATAATTTGCAAAATTCATTTACAAACATTAGCAAGTGTAGTCAAGGATTAAGTAAACTTCATCTCACATCCTCTTTCCCTCTTTTTCTTCCTGCTCCTCTTCCTCTCTTCTTCTCTCTCTCCCACCTTTCCTCTTTTTTTTTTTCCTTTAATTCCTCACCAGAGTGTTTCTGCAACTTGACTAGCATACATTCCATTGCCATCCTGTACCTTAATTTTTACTGTTTATGCTGAGTATGATTTTTTTTTTTTTTTTTTTTATAGTTTCTCTTCTTAGGGGTCTAGATTTTGATTACCATTTTTATCCCATTTACAAACCTGCTTCTTTTGTGAGCCCTCTTAGCTCGGCCTTTTGACCCTGACTCCGAATAATTTCACTATGGTTTACCAGTACACGTGTGTATGCACCTGCATTCACACAGAACTGTTGCTAGCCTATGTAGAATGATGGCACAGAAATCCATTTATGTAGCATATGAAATAGTTTTTTGTCAAAATACATACAGAGTCCCATAGACATTGGAATTAGAATGGATCAATTAAGGCCTCAAGAAGACTACAGCTGGATGTACAGCGTCTCTAGGAATCTTGGCAGTAGGATTTGAGTACGGGGCACGGGTTTACTTCATTCAGCACACATCAATCAGCCGCTTTCACTTGGTTTACCCACCGTGTTGGCGCCCTCAGGCCTAGTACACGCCTTTGACTTGCCCAGATACGATTTTTTTTTTTTTTCTCATAGCATTTTTGCAGGTTTTTCCCCTCTACCAACTGCCCAAACCTTTCTACCTTCACAGAAGTTAGAAGCACAGGTAAGTTTTCTGGTATAGTTCATACAGCTCACAGCTTACAGTGCTGCCTTAGCACTGCCCTGGAATCACAGGGGATATTTCTCCTCAGCAGCAGGCTGGGGGGAAACAGTTTACCTTATAAGGAGAAGCAGCCGTCTAAGGTAATATAAGGCAATAATTATAAACAGCGCTAACACCTTCTCTGACAGCCATTAAGCCTTCGAGATGTAAATGTGGAAAATTTTTCTCCCCTATTGCCTGTAAAATAGCAAAAAAACTGGGCCTGTCCAAATGCAAGAGTTATTTTCAAAGACTTTGAGGATGCCCGTATCTGGGGTAGCACTTATCCTGCACGTGATGTGATTTGAAGTCCACAGAAATGCCTCCCACCCACAAACCCCTTTGTTCTTCTACGGGACTGTTATTTTCCAAGAGTATATTTGTGGAAATGGTGGTAAATGCTTTCTGATGAAGGGACCTGAGTATTTTTTCTTCTTTGCAGCCATACTTTTCTACACTTTCCTGGATATTGTATAGAGTAGGACACACTGTTTACTGGCCTGACAGTTTTCTGCTCTGAGAACTACTGAGGACAGAGATTTCATCTTGCTCATTTATGTGTTATCAGAAGTTTGGTACAGTACCCGGCATCTAAAATTCACGTCAAATGTGTATTGAGCTGAATGCAATGAAGGGATATATTAAAAGATTTCCAGTTCCTCACTAATGATTTATTTGAACAAGAATTAGTTTACTGGATTAGCTGTCCACGTATGTGGGAAAATGTACAAGAGCAGGTACATTTTAAAAGGCTTTAGGTAGATGGGTCTGAGTATAGATTTAGGGAAGGCATTTCCATAAGGGGCTTTTAAATTCTTTGGTATGGCAGAAGTGTATTCATCAATGGAAGACGGCTAAGTGGGGTCAAAATGAAAGAAGAAAAATACTTCAAAACTATTTAAAAATGATGAGGTTTTGGCTTTACTAGAAATTTGCAAGTTCAGAGATAAAAATATTGGAATATTTCCCTTCTAATTAAACTTCTTTTTATAGTTCAGAAAATATGTGCTAACAATCTACTGCAAAGAGAATAATCAGTAATAATAATTCCAGAGTTCCAGGCCATTAGCAAAGTTAAAATAGGGCACAAAACAAAACAGAAATGAAAGGAAGGAATACTTCTGTATAATTTCTTTAAATGCACTGTGAAATTTACTTTGATTTTCTTGTGCCTTCCTTTGGTCTTATTTTTTCTGTTGTCATTGTTTAAATAAGGGAACAGCATTCAATACCACGGTCATACCCTACCCTATCTCTCCAAATCATGAGCCCAATCAAGGGATTGTTGGCATGTTGAATAATGATTTCAACCAAGCATTGGTTAAGACAGGTTAACTTTCCTGTATCAAGAGTTGGAAGTGGTGTCACTGTGAATGATATTTAATTATTTAACAAGGTGTATGCTTGAATAATATATCATTAAAAATTTTTGTTAATGTGCTTGGTATGAGAAGACTCCTTTTAAATCTATGTGGGATAAAATAAAATAATCAAATTTCTGTGAAAAATGGTACTATTAAAAATATGTTTTATTTATTTAAATGGGACAAAGTCATTTCAGTGTCACAGATTTGTACCTTTGATAATAATCCATTTATTTTCTATGAAAATTAACCTCAGGCAAGAAAATACATGTGTATACTTTTGAAGTTCTTTTGAGAAGTCCTTTTTTGTGAGTGAAAAAGAAAGGTATTTAGTTGTCAATTATATTTTTAACCTTAGAGATCTCAGAAAGTTGTACATAATATTCTGTTGGAAAGAATCTGATATTGGATGTTAAAATAACATTTTACCCAAGTAACATCTTCCCTCTTTTAATTGTAAAAGAAATGCATATTTCTTGTAGAAAAATGTTTATAAGTTACAAAATAGAAAATAAGCTCTCAAAGCTTTAAGTTATTTATCTCTACCAATTCCATATGGTGCTTAGAGAAATATAATTAGCATTAACTTTCTGTAATATAATTTATCCTTTACCTTTGAAAGCATCATCCTTCTTGACCCAGTTGTAAGTAGGGCTCTCCATGAGGTAAAATGGAATCAAAAGAACTTTTTAATTCATTCACTAGTAAGTTTAGAGTAGATAATAATTGTCAATGGATCAGTAAATTATCATATTAAAAGTCATCATGTAAAAATCACTGTGTTAGAAATATATAGTCTCTTTTTTATTACCAACCTTTCAACAGTGCTCAATAGTTTCTGCTACTTCCCTTCAGTCCTAACAATATGCTTCCTATCCTCTTGACCTCATGAAGATTTCTACCAAACAATTCTTCATTATATGAATTAGGGATTTATTCATTCATTTTCTTTAGAGTTCTTAATATGCCTTAGTGGATTACATTCTGATGCACGTTCTCTACAGATTGTAAAGAAACAGTTTATTGACCATCTATCTAACGACCTTACTAGTTACAGGTCTAGAAAATGAAGCATAGTACAGCCTGGAATAATCTTAGCTGTAGGGTAGGAACTCACAGCCAACTTTACGAAGGATTCTTTTTTTATGGAATGTCTATCTTGAGACAGATTTATCAGTTCGGCAAAGTTCTCAACCAGTAGTACTTGTTCTGAAAATTCTGGATAATTTTGATATTATTTCATATTAAAAATTATTATAATGCAAGAATTTTCTCTTCTCCTTTCATAGCCTAATTTTTGTTCCTTCACTCTGGAATCCCATCCTGAGATGCTGGTGTTTCACGAGACTTACTTCTCGTTTCACTGTGATGTTCACAGAATTCCTACCTCTGGTTCAAATCCCTCACATTCTGATGGCACCCTCCCTCCGTCTATATTACTATTGTGGTCTTGATCCTAAGATTCCTATCCATGTTGCATACTATACTTGTATATCTCCTGCAGGTACCTCACTCAACTGTGTATGTACCCTGAATTCTTTATTTACTTTCTTATTTTCTCAAAGCTATTTTCTCACTGAGACTACCAGTACTCTCTTTGTTAATCAATTTAGAGCAGGAGCGATAGGTACAATCCATGACTCCAGGCTCTCCACTCCTGCAACATCTAACATATTCCCAATTCCTAGCAACTGGATCTCCTATATATCTCTTGTTTTTATTTTACTGCTTTTGATCCCAGTTGTTCCTAGAATAATTCAGATTTTATTCACTTATCTATACTGTAAAAATAGCCTGAAAATTGGTATCCTTATATAAGCTCTTGTATTCCTTCCCATCACCTGGGAGAGTAATATTGTAAGAGTTATGTTTTAAATATTTAAATACTATTACATTGTTCAATTGCTCAAAATTATTCAATACATCCCCACACATTCGGAATACATCCCCATTCACTTAGGAATGAAATGCAGTAACCTCTATGCTTCTTCCATGGAATAGCATGGCCCATTTTACCTTCCAACATCCCTACTTCCCACTTTCCTCACATTCTGGTCTTCCAGCTGATTTTAAATTCATTCAATGCTTCAACTTTATTGTGTTACCAGTTTTCCCTTTGGTAGGGTCTCTTCAAAACAGGCTTTTGTTCATGAAATGTGTCTCCAGCTTCCTTTCCAGATTAATAATCCTCTCGGTAGACACATGTAGAACTCTATCTCAGTCTGAATCATGCATTCCCAGTACTACAGCATCCTGAATTTTATTTTCTAATTTGTTAAGTCAGTATATACCATGGCATGCATGTGAAAGAAGGACTTGACATGTATGTATACATTAATAAAAATATTATTAATAGTCATGTTATAATCTTAACTTCATGCATTCATAAAATGTTAAGAGAGCTGGAGTTGTGACAGGAGATCAGAGAGGCTTTGGTAACTCCAAATCTCAGAACTAGTTTCCAGAAATGTGCTTTCACTTTTTTCCATCACTTTGGATAGTTTTGTTGCTTGGATATATAGTGGTGAAGTCTGGGCTTGTAGTGCTGCCATCACTCAGCAGTGGACATTGTGGCCGTTCAGACATTTCTCACCCCTCACACTCCTCCGCCTCTCCAATCTCCAATGTCTATCACAGGAGATGATAGACACATTATTCTGTGGACATATTGTTCAACATTTACTTGTGAGAACACGTGCGTAGAAAGAATCTCTATCGGTGAAATTATGAAGAAAGAAAAAGAAATCGGTTTTAGTTTTGTTGTCACACCTCAAATAGCAAAAGGTAAGGGCACAATATGTGATAAGTGTTTACATAAGATGGGAAAGCAACACACTTGGGGGTGGAATACGTGAACAGGAATGTGTTCTGATTGACAACAATTGGGTTCTGTACTGTCTATGTTGTTTCTAAGATGTAATTATGCATTTTGACATTTTTCTGCGTCTTTATGTAGTTATGTCTTTATATTTATCTGTAATTTTTTAGCAGTTTGATTATAAAGTGTCTTGGTGTGGTTTTATGTAAGTGTATCTCCATTGTTTTGGAGTTTTCTGAATTTATGGATTCTGTAAAATTATGTCTTTTACCAAATTTGGTAAGCGTTCTGATTTTTTTTTTTTTTTTTTAAGTTGTATTAGTCTCTTTCTCTTTCTCTGAGACTCTAATGACAGGGGTTAGATATTGTGACTGTGTTCCACAGTGCCTGGAGTTCTATTTCCTCTTTTAGTCTGTTTTACTTTGCGCTCTTCAGACTAGATGATTTCTGTAGTTCCCTTTCAAAGTTTACAGACTCATTTTTGTCATTTCATCTTCATTCTGCCATTCCACCCATTCAGTAAAATTTTAATTTTAGTTACTGCATTTTTCAGTTCCTAAACTCTTACTTGCTTTTTTTTTTTTTTTTTTTAATATTTCCTATTTGCTGAGAATTCCATTCACTTCAAAAGTGTCTCCTTTTGCCTGATGGAGACAGTTATGTTAACTTCTTTAGAGTCTTTGTGACAATTTCAATATCTTTTCCCATAAGAATTAATTAATTATGTTTGTTGGGATTTTGGATTGTTTCTTAGAATTTTTAATGTCATGCTATGTTACTCTTGATCCTATTAAAATCACTGGGCGAATGTTGAATTAATTAATTATTTATGTGAGTTTAGAAGGCAGCTAACCAAGCCAAAGTTCCGTTTCAACTTCTGTTCCACTGTTGGTTCAGTGCTCACCTTTCCCCATGCCAGTTTAGCCTGTCCCATGCATGGCCCCCTATGGGGTAGTCTGGCATTTGGATGATAGTTTATGTGGTAGTCCAATTTTCAAAGCCTTTGCTATGCTTTTTCAGGCTTATTCCACACATTTTCAAACAGTGAGTAAGCCAGGATTTTTGTTACTCTTTTCATAGAATTAAGGATCTCCTTCTCCAATTCTTTGATCCTCTAGATTTCTGCCACACTTTCTAGCACTTAGCATTCCGCCTTTCCAATTTTTCTGGCCAGAAAGATATATTATTTTAAGAGTTTTATGCCCTTGTGTACAACATTCTTCAGGATGATTAAGGTCATGCTTAGGCTAAGCAATGAAGGGAAAAACAGCGATAGTCAGAAAAAAAAAAAAATTGTGAAGATTTTCTTTATATTCCTTTGACTGTAGGCCCTTACTTTCCCAGTTCTTTTGTTTAGAGAGATGGATTTTTCTCTTAGTATTTTGTGTTCTACCTCTGCAGCTCTGAAAGCCTATGCAGGGGCTGATGTTGGGACAGAATTGGATGGAAGAAAGAGAGAAAAAGAAAATACAATTTTTTTCTATAATCCTCATCTCTCAGAGACCTGTTTTCTTGATAACTTGGACAGAAATGTGGAGTTATTTTTAGAGTTATTTCCCTGTGCATTGTGAAATTGGGTTGCCCTTGGGTCAAATCCAAGAGGCAAAAGAGGGACAGTAAATCTTGGTGCAATCTAGGCTATTCTATGAATGTAGACTTCCCTTGCCAATTCACCATATGCACTGCTTGTCTTTCAGAATCTTTCGTAGTTGCTTTTTATATTCTGATAGCAGTTTTAATTCTTCTGGGTGGATGAGAAAGACAGTCTTTAGTGGGTTTAATCTGGGAGTGGAAATTTATTGACAAATTTTAAACAGCAGCTTAAAATTACCTCATTTTCTTTTTATAGAAAATACTAAGAAGGGTTATAAAGAAATGGGATGTGTACTTCCAAACTCTAAAAGAGTAGAATAAATTGGAGATACAGTAACTAGTCACAAGACTTTCAGTCTTTTGCTTCCTTTCCAAAGAAAAAGCAGAAAGTATCTTCTTTATATCATTTTGGGGACAAAATGCATTAATATACAATGTGTAGGAATGTCTTAGAAATAAGTAAGGAAATAAACCTTGAAGAAAACATAGATTAACTTAAATTTTCTTCACCCGTTGAAATATTTTATTAATATTTCTATGTACAAAATAGGAAACTAAAAACTAATGAGAAAGAAGTCCCTTTAAAGTTGGAATAATTCATGTAATGTCTGAGGTACATGAGCCAACTAATAAAAAAGCTATTTATGGCTACTTTACCAATAGCTTCCCAAGTAGCATTACATCACACAGATGCAAATAAAATGTTGACTTTTATCACTTTGCCTTAAGGAAGGCACTATTGGTAGTTAAATCAAATAGCATACCATAATTTTGTCTGCCCTGACATAAATATCTCCAACTATTACTATAGTGATGGGTTTAATGACACTGACCACACAAATTTTCTTTGCTGGTTTCTGCCCAGTGGATTCCTTCCTTGAAGCATGTGTTTGATGTCTAAGTTGACAAAATTATACACTCAAGCAAATTTGAAGAAATCACTTAAAATTTGAGGTCATTCTAAAGAATAAAACACTGTTAAAAATGATGAGATGATACTATTTCAGATCCATGAATATTTCAGTGATGTATCTCTCTTCTTCATCACTTAATGAGGAAGAATGATGAAATACTATTTGAATAAAGACTATGAGGAATCTATAACCATCAGTGCTATCAATGAAGTGAGATTTCACCAAATGAAGGAACACTTTGACACTCTCAGCATTAGGTTGTGTGGGTTTTCTTATCTGCTACACATATGTAAAAGATGAGATGATGTTTAATGGCTTCTTATATTCTTTTCATTGAATATAGATAAATGACAAATCTCTACATGATTGGGAGATTAATTTATTCTCATATTTCTATAATTTATGTGTAGTACAGCTTGTCTTTGGAGAAATTGTAAACTCCTTTAAGAACACCATCATTTGCTTTTCACATATCCTGGACTATATCGTTTAATGCAGAGTACCTAGTCGGCATTAAGAAAACACTTGGCTTTCTATTATCCTTGTCCTCATATTTTACATCCTCAAACTATGCAAGTGATATTAGAATTTCTTCTGAAAAAACAAACAAACAAAAAAGACAAACAAACAAAAAAAGAAAATACTTGGTGAATTTAAATTTAATTGGAAACATTTCTTTTATACTCAACATATGTAAAAAATATTCCAGTTCAGTTGCATAATTAACTCTCCTCCCAATATTTAACCTATGCTATTCACTAATTAGGTTTTTTTTTTTTCTCAGATTGAAAAAAATAAGCAACTGTAAATGGATTTGGCTGCTCAAAATTGTGATTCCTAAGGTAGATTTTAGTAGCAATGCTAATACCGTGGGACATAGTGGTCATGAAATTTAAAGTAAATGGCAAGAATAAAAATGTTTACCAATCACCAAGTATTGTGATTGGTATGCCCATGTTCCATCTGTCCTAATGGTATGTCACTTTTTGGTCTGCTGTCAAACTGGCACCACATGAGGAATAAGATGCCTGTGTATGAGTGCAATATGTTATTTCTTGATTTCGCTACTTGAAGTGTGGATTAGTAACATACCAACAGGCAGGAGAATGATTTTTTTTTCCCTCAGTTATTCTCTACTAGTTATTTATTTATTTAATTTATTTTTATTGTTGGGGTCACTACCTTTTAAAACATGAAAAATGTTGTTGATTTTCTTCTGGTTTCTCTGCAGTAGCTGGCCAAAAGAAAAGTAACATCCCTGACCTCCACCGAGTTCTACAACATGTGAAATTAAATCAAGATGAGACAAAAAGAGAGAAAAAAAATTATTGGCATTGTTCTATAAAAATCAAGTGAAGTGAGTAAATATTTGGCAATGTAGGGAGACATGGTAGGACAGAGAAAAGATATGAGATTCTACCACCATCTAGTTAATTTTGGTTGTGAATCATTGTAGAAAAAATCCTAGATCTAGGAGTTAAAATAATAAAATAGAATATCCTGTCTATTTTATAACAGTATGCTTAAAGACACTAACTGTTTCAGTAGAAACTGACACCTCTTTACCTAACATTCATTTGTCACTTGGAGATGAGATCAGTTCTGCATTGATGTATATTTCATCAATACCAATGCAAATTCATGACTTTGAAACTCTCTAAAAGTGCACATTTACCTTAGTGCTTCTTGTTAATATTGATAAGTGGAATTAACAGTATTCTCTTCAATGATTCATAAGCGGTAACTGATAAAGATGGTAGTCTTTAATGACACAATCATCCAACATATGCTAAGAGAAACTCACAACTCATAAAAATGAACTCTTGAACTATCACCAAGTTAAAACGTTCTCATGAAGGACTCTCAGTTGACTAAATCTGCACGTAGAATGTTAGTTCTGGATTTTAAATGAGTTTCAATTTTTTCTTTTTTTTTTTTTAAGGCAATCTATTATATGTTATCTACTGTGCATCACACCCTCCTCTAGGGAGAATTTTTATTTCTTGATTCATCTGATAATGTTCTTTATAATTCAGGACCTCTATTTTTTCAAGTCTCTAAAGGAGCTGTTGCTGAGCACTGCTGGTTGTTTAAAGAAGTTAATTATATCTTGTTGACATGATGACAGAGATGGGTCAATTGTGATCTGTATGAAATGGAGCAGATTGGCAATTTGTAATATGTTCATTCCTGGTCAATTAGAGTTGTTCAGTCTGAAGAAGGCATTCAAGAGACTGGAGTACAAATAGGCTTCTAATTAACTGGCTGAGTTTTTCTATTGCAAAAGGTACTGGGACTATGAAAGGCCTTTACTGATCAGAAAATGTTGTTAATATATGATTTATTCATAGGTGGTATTCAGCTATCTAAATGTTAAGATTACTTCACCAAATTAGCTCAAGAATTTTGGGGAAAAAAAATCTTTATTTGAATATCATAAATATTAGATTAGATTTTCTTATTGTTTCCATTTGTGACTATAAAAGCTAAGAAAAAAATATGTGCTCCTAGGGTTGGAAAAGTTAAAAGTCAACCAACAAATGACTAATTATACTTCAGTGTTTATTCTAAGTGAACTTCAGACTGCTGCTGTTACTTTTTCTGACTTTCCTAGTAGATTTTGAACACATTTTAAACAAATTCATTTCTTTGTTTCCAGAAATCAGTGCAGTGCCAGAACTTAGTAGGTAGTAAGTACATTTTTAAAGATTTTAGAAGATTAAAGAAATAGTGTGTTAATGAGGTTTTAATTTGATGAAGACATCTCAGAAGTTTGGTGATTTTATTAAAAATAAAATTTGGGGTTGGGGTTCATCATTTGTCCAAAGGCACACTTGTGGACACTGGCTAATGTGGGTTTAGGATGAATTTAAACCTGGAGTGTATTAGGTACTTATGGGTAGCAATAATTAAAAGTACAGATTTCATAGATTCCTTGAAGTGAACGTTGTGGGTGGTTCATGGAATATAGAATTACTGTCTTTTTATGTTGTAACTATGTTTTCCATCTTAAAACATCAGTATTTACTTTCACAGAAGAAATTCCTGAATTATTTATAGAAAGAACTTTGTTACTACAAATTATATATAAATTCACATGTGCCTTGGTGTTCACTGGGAGTCTGAGCATACCTGTATCTACATATAAATACACATATTCATCTATATGTATGAGTGTGGTGTGCTTATACACATGTATATATGCACACACACGCTTCAGCAGGCAATTTCAAAAGACATTTGAAAAACCGATCATTTCTGTACAGTTTACAGTTAAGTGTTTGCCACACTTAATGCTCACAGGGAGCTTGATTTTTCTTTTCCTATTTGGTACAGTTCATTCTTTCCTCGCGACTAAAATAATGATGCATCTAAATGAGAAAATAGAAGAACATTGACCAAAAGTTAAGTTAGCTTATCTGTTTTCTGTTAGAGAAACTGCCATCAATTTATACGTGGACTTCCTTATATAATGAACCATTTCTCAGCATAACTTGACATAGATTTTGGCTTAAGAAATACATGATTACGCTTATTTAATTTAGACCCAAATGATTTTACTCTTTCACTTTTAATTTAACTTTTACTTTAGAGGGCAAAAATGAAAATATTTGCCGTGGGAAAATAGAGTGTTAAACAAATGCTACTTATAACTCTCAATTTATCACAAGGCTTTCGTTTAATCTGATGACACTATTTTATGCTTTGCATAATAACAAAAATGTGTATTCACAATTTGCTATGTTTTCATAAGTTTTAACAGTTGATGAGTACCAATATTTATTATCTAAATATTTGAGTACCAAATTTGAGGTCTGTGGAGAGAAAGAAAGTAGGGAAGATATCTGAGACAAGTCCTTGGCTATAAAGGTGTTACCTCTTGCATATAAAGAAATGACAGGAGAGAACATGGTGAGGATTTACTTAGTATGCATCCAGTTAGAACAACAGGGATGAAGCAGTGATTAGCCCCTCCTCCCCCCAAACCCTCAGACACCTTTGTTTGGGATTTCCCAGCCTCCAGAACTATCAGAAATAAACTTTTATTCTTTACGATCTGCCCAATCATGGGCATTCAGTTATCGCAGAACAAAATGAACTAAGGCAATGAGGTCAAAATGTTTTTGTCATCTACTAATTCTGTTACGTGTTATGTTAAAGCAGGAAATTTTGGCAGAGAATGGAGTTAATAGAAAAGCTGGTAACGTTATAAGGAGAGGTAGAAATTCACCCACAAGCCAATGAGGGAAAAAAAAACCCAACAACACATGTATCTCAACTCGATCTAAGTAAAAAAATTTACTCTTGAAAGACAGTTTCGCTGGGCCACAATCTGGGATAATTATTTTCTCTCCTCACTTCTGCCAGCCTAATTGTCATTCCTTTATCTGCCATCTCCCTTTTTATTTGGCCTGATTTAATTTTTTTCATTAATTGTTTTTTCCACTTTTGTTAGAATGTGTATAGCTGTGGATTTCTAATTACTTATTTTGCATAGTATATCAGATGACATACATTTATAGATTCTCGTGTTTAAAGGATTTTGAAAAATTCTCACCTCCCCATCGTCTAACATTGCCTCCCCCCCACCTTCTCTGATCTACCTGCTGGGACTGAGATTAGGTGGCTTTAGACCTTTTCATTTTATGCTTCTTATCACTTAAAACTGACTCTCACACAGTATTTTGGTTCTTTTAATCTATGTGCTATATTTTATTCATTTCTTTAGTGACGACTTTCAGTAAGTATCTCTTTAGTGGGACTAATCTAGTATTTAATCTATTCATTGAATTTAATACTTTTTAATCTTCAAAATTTGATTACTTCTATACAGTTTCATTTAAGCATTTCATTCATAGTTATTTTTTATTCTCTCTCTAGTGATTGCAATATCAAGATTTGTTCTTTGTTCCCTCAATTATTGTGACTTTTCTTGTGAATTGTTTAGATACTGAGTTAACATTTTTTGGTCTTAATTTTATATGCCTAAACTGGACATGCTTTTCTCCAGAAAATATTTGACTTTGCTTCTTTTTGAAGCTGGGGGGTGCTCAATCTGTGCCTTAGATTGAATTCCTCAAGAACTAAACTCATAGCTGGAGATTTGTGTATGGGAGGTTTAGTGTGCAATGCTGTTAAGGACAAAAGCAGCGAGGAAGAGGAGGAAGGGGTTGAGAGAGGGAGGAAGTGAAGAATAAATGGTGTTTCAGCTGATCCTGCTAGAGCTGTGAACTTGGATACCTCCAGAGTTGTCCAATGAAGGCAAGGGGTCTGAACATTTGCATCTGTGCATCAGTTGTTAGCTTTGGTGTCATGGAGAGAAGGGTGAAAGATTAGGTGATAAGAGTTCCTTTGACCAAGGGCAATTCCTGGGCAAGGATAAAAATTCAAGCCTTCAGCAGTCTGCTTTCCCAGGAGCTGGGGGATAAGGATTATGCTCTGAAGGGGAGTGTCTAGGGTACCACAACACATACTACAGTCTACCTGGAGATGGCTCTCATAGGATTTTGTTTGCACCCATACCCTATATAAAGAAATACATGAAGCAGGTTGATGGGGAAAACTACAGCCTCCACCAGCTGTGGTTTGTCTCGAAGCTGTATTGGCAGTTTTCCTCGTGCTCACTAACCTTGCTGTATCTCCCTCACACTCCGCTAGCATCTTTGCTATTTTAGCTGGCTTTCCTGGTGATGTAACACAGACCTTCATCCCCGAGGAGTGTGAGTTTCTAATCACTGTGCCCTCCTTAAGTTGTGGTGTCTGTATTCATGCACTTGTCACAGACCGTGCTGTGTGAGCTGGTGCATTGTTGTGCCATGAATTGTTGGCCAAGATTTTTGGTTAAGAATTTTTTTACTCTTTCTCTATTGATGTTTACTTGATGTGCTATGCTTCTCAAGGTCAGCCAATGATTTTAACACACAATTTGAACAATTTTTGTGATATTTTCGTCATTCCTTCTCATTACTGGCTACCCTAGCCTCTCTTCATCAGTGATCTTTCTCTCCCCTCAGCAAAACATTTAATCCATTTGTGCATTGCTGTTTTCTTCATGGCATTATCCCCATAACTTGGACTAATATGTTCCTGATTTCACTCCTGTTCTTGCCAACTTAACAAATATTTAATGTTTGTCTTTTTCTCTAATTTAAGCCATGACATTCTTGTGACAGCACACAAAACCATGCAACAACAGTAATGAACACCACTCAGCAAGACACTGCCACCCTGTCAACTGCACAAACTATGAGACGCTATCAGACCAGGGTTATGAAACCTTATTGAGTTGTTTGTGCAGTGCTGCTGACAAAAGCGCATGGTGGCTTAAGTTCATGAATTAATTCTCAGACCTCATACCCAAGCATGTGGGATCCTTTTGTCAATATAACCCAGCTCTGAAAATTGGCTCACATCTGAGACTGGACTTTTAGCTTTAAAACATCTTTTCTTCAGTTTCCAATTTCCTGACAGTTGATTTGTGTATATAGATTATGTTTTTTTTCAGGCTCAGAGCTATTGCTGTTCCAGACGAGATAAATTTGTGGACAGTTGTCATGTACATTGTAGGATGTTTAGCGACATCCCCATCTTTTACCTATTAGATGTGACAACCACTTCTATGTTGTGACAGCAAAAAATGTTTCCAAAAATTGCTAGTAGCCACTTGGATAGAGATGGGGCTATAAAAATTATTCCTCATTGAGAAAAACTGGTCTAATAAATAATACCCTCGCTGATTATGTGTCTATCTTGGACCTATGAAGTCCAATTTCTATTAACTGACCATCTGTAATTCCTTTCAAGTCACACATCTTGGCTTCTGTTTTTTCTTTGCCTATGCATTCAAATAAGTGTAATTCGCCTGCTTTTGATAATTAAACACCACTGCCTGCTATTGTAACCCATTTAGGATACAGCCTATCCTAATCATTTCTGTGAGTGAGCCCAGTACTCTAAAAATATCTCCTATTTTTAGACCTAGCCTACAGAATGCAGACAAAATAGATTGTCTCAAATGCTGGTGCCTACCCTCCAGCACGTTTCTTATCTCTCTGGCAAACAGAATATGCTCCTGGCAATGCTGTGAGACAGAGTCAGGCTTCGGATTTCCTCCCCCCAAAACCACACACATTCTTTGTAACATCCTCACTTCTCTGAGCCTTTTGATTCTTTCCTCCTCCATCTGCCACAGGACTTCTAGCATTTTTTTCCATGTTTCAAGAGTCATCTTGGAAACATACTGTCTCCTGGAATCCTTTCTGTGTTATAATTTTTTTTTTTTTTCAATTGGAAAACTTTCCTTCACCCAGCTTATTCCCTCACTCCTCCTTGTGCTCTCTCACTGTAAGGATCTAGTCTATCTGCAGGCCCACTGCTCCCGCTCGTGCGTGATGATTCGGTCTTGTAGCTTTTTTGGCTTATAGTTTCTTTCCTCCCTTAACCATCGCAGCACTTCCCCAGACAGTTTATTCTAAGATTTTTGGCTGTGGGTAGCCCGAAGAAGGGGAGAGAATAGATCCTGACTTGCAAGGCAGATGCCCCTAGATTAGCAATGAGATAGGAACTAGTCTTTAACAGAGGAAAATGGTTCATTTCTGTAGGCTCAGTGGGTTCAAATGGATTTTCCCTATTGACATTAAATAAAAGTACCTCTTTATTAGTATTAAGATGACCCTCTGACTGTTGCACTTTGCCTTACATTGTTGTTTGGTTACTGAGCACTTTATATACTTTCTATCTTTAGTGTATTGGGAACACTTGGTGACTTATATCAGTTCTAGAATTGCATCGTGTAATTAATATTTCTATAGGTCTTGAACTGTTCAGCTATTCCCATCCACTAACATGCCCCCTTTACTGAGGCCCCATCCCAGTTTACCACAGAGGTTGGTTTGATAATCCAACCCTACAGGACGCTAGGTTGATCAGTATTCCACCTGGCACTAAGGTTCTGATCCCTATTGTCAGTCCTCTCGCGATCCAACTTTGAAAACTCTATTTTAGATTTTCCTTCCTAGGACTACTTCTGGTACCAAACTATCTTTTGAAGGGTATTTAGTAAACAGATTCTGAGGTGGAGATTTCTGTGCAGATTTATTGTGTTCCTCTTAGGAACAATAACAGTAAGGAAATGACACGTGGAAGTTGAACTGTAAGCCAATTATACATAGTAGAATGGGCTTCAGCTGATCCCATGGGATGTAGAACCTGGAATGTACCTTCAGGGTTGTCCTCTAAATTGAGGGAAGTGTCCAGGATGTTTATTTTAGCATGTCCCTCCCATCATCTAGTCTTTGCTCTCCTCAGGTTGATGTATAAGTTGGGGCGAGTGGGCTCCCCTTCACTGAGAGGAGTTCTCTATTCCTGGCAGCTGCAGGAATGAACGCCCAGTCTTAAAAGAGGAATCAAGGGTGCGTACACAACCATCCGTGAAAGTCCCCTCTAGACTGTCTTTTTAATGTTTAAGCATCAGCTTCAGTACTTCCACATTTTGCCCACCAAGTCCATGGCTTGGTACATAGATTGTGTCTAGCTAGAGCTAATATTAGCATTTTCTTTAAAGGTACTATTTTTTTCTTCTTTATAAATTAACTTATCATGCTGTGTTCTCAGCACCTAGTTCTGAGCTCAAATTTGTGTTCTCTTTTTCTTTTATGAGAGCACTGTTCTTGAAGTTTTTCATTACTTTTTCTGAAACCAGAGAGAAAGTAAGATCTACTTAGGATCTAATGGGAGTTTTGCAGGATAATGTTCATAATATACAGAGAAACATACAGTTGTAATTAGCTTTCCTTTAATAATTAAAAATGTTAGGGCAGTGCCTGTGACTCAAAGGAGTAGGGTACCAGCCCTATATGCCGGAGGTGTTGGGTTCAAACCCAGCCCTGGCTAAAAACTACAAAAACAAACAAAAATAATTAAAAATGTTAGATATGGTTAAGAACGATGCAGATATCCTTTCAAAGAAGGAAGATTTTGTTGCTCCAGTTGCTATGAGTGCTATTAACAGACAGCCTTCAATTCTTAGCTTGTCCATGATTGCCTTTGCTGAAAAGAGCTACCTTTTCTAAGGTCATGTTCTTCTCAGGACAAGACAGTGCATATCTAAAGACCAATCAGTGTAGGAATATAGAAGTCTGGCCATTTTGGCAGCAATTGGAAAACTCTGATGTCTACTTTAGCTGTAGAGTTTCCTGTGCAATCATTTGAATCTGAGTCTCCATCAGAGGAGACTTCATCTGTTCAATTATACCTCCTTTCCCTCTATTCAAGTGTTGATCTCAAGTGCTTTTCTTTTCTTTTCTTTTCTTTTCTTTTTTTTTTTTTTTTGAGACAGAGTCTCACTTTATCGCCCTTGGTGGAGTGCGGTGGTATCACAGCTCACAGCAACCTCCAACTCCTGGGCTTAGGCGATTCTCTTGCCTCAGCCTCCCAAGTAGCTGGGACTACAGTTGCCTCCCACAACATCTGGCTATTTTTTTGTTGTTGTTGCATTTTGGCTGGGGCTAGGTTCAAACCCGCCACCCTCAGTATATGGGGCCGGCACACTACCCACTGAACCACAGGCACTGCCCAACCAAGTGTTTTTCAAATAAGCATCCTGTAAACTAAAGTCTTCCTCTAGTGTGCTTCCTGGAGACCCCAAACTATGACATGAAGTAAACTCATTTATCTATTTAAAATATTGAAGTTGCTATTTACATGGCTTTTGTATCTAAATAGAGTAGTAATTTTGGAGTCTTACTATAACATGTCTGGTATTTACAGGATACTTAGGATACTTATACTTTGTATGAATTGGTTTATTTATAAATTTTACTATGGAGGTGCTTGCTTTACTCTTTTTATTACCATTCTTGTGTATACTGGGAAGAACATGAAAGAAATCAAGACAATATGAAACAGCTTATGTAATATAGTTTTAATATTAAACAAATGACATTAAATTTTCCATCATCCAATGTAAAAATGTGAACATTTTACTAAAATTCAACAAACTTATTCACCTGTAAATTGCTTTGTGGTTCTTTCATATACACTTCTTACATAATGCTGGTTGAACAAATTTATTTTTTTCTTATGTTTTCTTCAACTATTACTTTGAACACATATCTCAGCATAGAAAACTAGGAAGAACACATGTGCTGGAAAATGATTATGAGGGCCAAACAGCATGAATCACTCCCTTCATTCTCCAGGACCAGTAGCTCACTCTTCATTTTTAGATGTCTGTAGTCTTAAATCCAACATGCTGTGAGACTTCCTTTTTATAAATAAGCAATGAGAAGTTATTTAACTCTGTATCACCTTGTTTATGAAAATTTCTTTGCCCTAGACATGATAATTTTGAGATATATAAGTGCCCTCATGAAGACATAGTTTGGAAAAGCAAGGATTTTCCTGTGTAATTACAAATAAAACCAATGCATAACCCTCTGAATTCCAAAGCTTTAGGCTCCTGTTGTCACATCCTAACTTAAATTGAGTTTATTTATGATTGTCTTACAGTTATACTAGCTTCAGAAGAGTACAATATATCCATATGGTTTTTTGTTTCCTTATCCAGGCATTTTCAATTGGACTATTTCTTCTATGGAAAAACTTAGCTCTATGAAAACTTATCATTCATCTTATCAAAAGATTATTTACTTTAAATTACTATAATTACTACCATGTATGTATCATTTTACCGGGAATTATTCACCCCATTTACTTGTCTTATCTTGACAACAACCATTAAAGGTAATTATTTTAATTCTTTCCCACCCCTATTTTACAGTTAAGAAAGCTGAAGGTCACTCAATTAGTGAATCAAACTGTCATCATTTGGATCTAAATGTGCATCCATTTCCCTAACAGTTAGTTAGTGCCTATACTGTGTCTGGCATTGAGCTATTTAGTTTATATTTTTTCATTTGTTCATTCAGCTAATTAATTCATGCAACAACTCTTCCCTGACCTCTCACTATCACACCTCACTAAGACTACTGACTGTTGTAGGCACTAGAAATTCAGTAGTGAACAAAGGAAAAGTCTCGGACCTCAGGAACTTATATTAGTGTGATGAGATAGACAACAATTAATCAAGTAAATGTGTTCTATGATAAATGATGATAAGTCTTAGGAAGAAAAATAAAGCAAGGTACTACATAGTCCTCAATACTGCCAAACAAAGCAAATCATATCTTTATTTCTTATAATTGAGATACCAAGAAGCACACCATGCCCAATGTTACTTTGAGTTTGTAAAGCATCGGTTAAGATTCGTTTCTTCAACTATGTAATTCCAGAATTGGTGACCTTTTCAGTACTATGCTAACTCACTATTTCTCATCTTGAATCTTTTTTATTTCTGCATGATTCTATAGTACCCATCAAAACTTCCACTCCAAAACACAGTTTTCCCCTTTGCTTCCTAATAAGAAAGCATGAAAGTAAAGTGTTCTTGTGGAGAAGTGCAAAAGAGAAATTAGAGGAGATAGCTCAGACCTAAACCCAGGATGAAGGGAAATTTTGTAACAACAAAAAAGCTATAATTTGGTTTCATAGTAGGCCTGACTACATTGGATACTTTTTCTTGTGGTATATGTACACCATGGAATATTATGCAGCCTTAAAGGAAGATGGAGACTTTACCTCTTACATGCTTACATGGATGGAGCTGGAACATATTCTTCTTAGCAAAGTACTCACCTGTTTTGTTTGTTCTCTTTACCTGGTGTCCTTTTCCATGCTAACAATAGCATAGTATTACAACAGTGAACTATAAAATTAGTCAATTTCAGGAGTTGAAATGGGAAATGGCTTAATTTAATATGACATTAAGGTACATTTTAATGTTTACAGTGTTCTGTGTATCAAATCTTTCTGAGATGACATAGAAAGATTCTTTTAGATATATGAGATGTCATATTTTTTATCAGAAAATATTTACTGATATCAGGAAGTCAGTCTAGGGTCACACTGTGATTGGATTTTGTGTGTGGAGATGGGTGAGAAGTATGTTTAAAATTTAATTATATCTATATGCACACATACATATGTATATACATATATGTACATATATACACACATATATTACATATATACACACACATATATTATATATACACATATATATGTTCTTTTCTTTTCTTTCTTTTTTTTTTTTTTTTTTTTTTTTTTTCAGTTTTTGGGCCGGGCGGGGTTTGAACCATCCACCACCCGCCATTGGGGGCGGGGGTGGGGGTGAAAGGTTGTGGGGGCCCGCCCCCTTGGCCGGGGGTTGGATGTTAAAACCCCGCCCTTGCCAAAAAATGCAAAAAAAAAAAAAAAAAAAAAAAAAAAGAAAGAAAAGAAAAGAA
>CAUYPK010140084.1:0-92748 GCA_963574355.1 Loris lydekkerianus | reverse complement strand
GTGTCTCTCCAAGATTAGACCCCAGCGGGATCACTCTATTGTTGCTGGATCTTTGTAGGGAGTGACCCTGTGTAGTTCCTCTGGGGCTGCTCTAGCTAGGGAGTTCTGGTTGTGGAAGCAGCTCTGGTGTGTGACACACCCAGATCTAGCAACAGGGCTGGAGGTGGTGTGCACGGTTCTGGGAGTGCCTGGTGCACAGTGATTTTGGCACAGAGAGCCCAAGGCTCCAGCAGTCTCTGGCCAGGGTAAGGGCCCTGCACAGAGGCAGGGAGGGCTCCAGAGGGCACGCAGCTACCAGAGTCCCTGGCCGGATGAACGGGCTAGTGTGGAGGCTGGGAGGACACAGGAGGGAGGACGCAGGGTTGCGTGGCTCCCGCAGTTCCTGGTCAGGCTTTTTTTTTTTTTGAGACAGAGTCTCACTTTGTTACCCTTGGTAGAGAATTGTGGCGTCACAGCTCACTGCAACCTCAAACTCTCGGGCTCAAGTGATACTCTTGCCTCAGCCTCCCGAGCAGCTAGGACTTCAGGTGCCTGCCACAACACCTGCCTATTTTTTGAGACCGGGTCTTGCTCTTGCTTGGGCTGGTCTCGAACCTGTGAGCTCAGGCAGTCCACCCACCTCAGCCTCCCAGAGTGCTAGGATTATAGGTGTGAACCACTGCAGCCAGCTAATATCTTTTTTTTTAATAAATGAGAAAATTGAGATTCAATTAAGAAGAGGTGGATTTAGGAAACAATTCTAGCTTTTTTGACTCCTAATCCTGTCCCTTTCCATTGTACTATGCAGAGGTTGAAATGATTATCAAACAACTCTGTGGTATTGAATCCTGATTTAATTAAGATTTTTTTTCCCAACTTTAGGTTTCTTTGATTTTGTGCTAAGTTCAATAAAGGAATAGTTTGGGGGAAGGGAAATGAGAGATTATGAAGTCCCCATAATATGGTAACAGTGATACAGGACAAGAGATGACAGATGTAGGGAACATAGTGAGCAAAGGGTAAAAGGTAATGCTGGGGTTTTGAGTTTGTTCATTAGTAGAGAAAAAGAGATCTGGGTAGGAAAGTAATATTCCAGACAAACCAAAAACAATGAAAAGGCCGTTTAATTTGGTGATGCAAAAGTACACTTTGACCTTAGAGAAGTTTGCTTAGTGTTGAAGGGTCAGTGAGAGGTAAAGAAGTGAAAAAAGTATAGGTGTTTCTTTGGAGGAGTTTGGTGGTGGGGGAAAAAGAGCAAAGGTCACTGGACTTTCTGGGTCAAGCTAGGGCATTCTTAGAATAAGGCAGGTTTTGCACTTATTTGTTGGGAGAAGAGAATAAGGCAGTGGAAAGGAGAGATTAAAGTGACAAAAGAGATGAAGGATGAAGTTATACTCTAAAAGGAAGCGTGTGGGAAGCCACCCAAGGTGGAGTTGCAGTACCTACTCTCACCTGAGAGCAGAGACTGTTGCTTTTGTGGACTGCTTCTCTTGCCCCTTTCAAACCTGGAGGAGAACTTTGACTTGAAGGTGTCAAGGCAGGAGCACCAGATGAGAAGTTAACCCTGGCTTAGCCATTAAAGCACTGTGTGACCTTGGTGCTATTTTCCTTATCTGCAAAATAATGAAGTGGAACTGAATAATTTTGAGGAAGAAGCTGCTAGTGTGGGCTGCCTGTGCTCCCCTGGGGCTGTGAGTTGGACTCTGAGGGCCAGGAAGGTCGGATAGGGCCGTGACCAGTAGTGTGGCCAACTCTGCTGTGCTTGTGTCGATCCTCAGGTATGGCAAGCGAGTGGCAGACATCAAGGAGAGCAAGGAATATGTCACTGCAAACAGGTAAAGGTGGGGAATGTGCTTTCTGAAAGGAGCAGGCATAGGAATCCGTCCTGACCGCTGTCCTCACCTAAGCCATCCCTGGTTGCTGTACAGGCTTTTTGCCTCAACTGAAGAACTTGCTGCTGCCCCCCAGCCTCCTGTGGGCTTTTAAAAACTATTATATTTTAATAGATTTAACTTTAGCCTTGGACCTTCCTCCTGCCTTGCAACCCTTCCTAATGCAGTTTTCTTCTGTGCTACTGATGGAAGATTTTTAAGGGTGGGAGAGGCAATATTCTCCAGTTTTCTATTTCTTTCTCAGTGGCCAATTTCACTGTCAACGGCGGCAATTTCTGCGGATGGCAGCGAAGGAGCTGGAGACTGTGTTAACTGATGAACCAGGACTGCTGGGTCCGAAGGCAAGAGAAAGAAACTCTGGGAGGGGGATAACGACCAGTGACAGGAGACTGTGTGGGGAGTGATTTGGCAACTGCGTATTTTGTATTTCTGAGTCTTCTGTGATCTCTTTGTGTACATTGCTGATTCCATCGAATCTTCTCAGAGTACCCCAAAGCTTTTCATATTGATGTTTTTGGCATGATCATAGTATGTCATATATTATAGCTATCTGTGTTCTCCTCTCTTCTTCTCTCCTCTCTGCTCTCCCCTCCCTTCCCTTCTTCTCTTATTTTCCATTTGAGTGTGAACTAATTGGAGACACTCATTTTTTGCTTTAAACCACATAAATGTCCAGTAAATATTTCTAAAATTTCATTTGATAGGGAGAGAGGGGTACGGTGAGCCAGTGTTAACATATGTACATGACTGATTTTGCATGACATAGTTGAGATTTTTTGTGGGTATGTATTTTTTTTTATTTTATTTTTTTTTTTGAGACAGAGTCTCACTATGTTGCTCTCAGCAGAGTTCTGTGGCATCGCAGCTCACAGGAACTTCAAACTCTTGGGTTTAAGCAATTCTCTTGCCACAGCCTTTCAAGTAGCTGGGACTACAGGTGCCTGCCACAATGCCCGGCTATTTTTTGTTAGTTGTCATTGTTGTTTTAGCTGGCCTGGGCTGGGTTTATACCTGCCAGTGTTGGTGTATGTGGCTGGCGCTGTAACCAGTGTACTACGGGCGCCGAGCCAGGTATGTTTGTTTATTATTGGACACTGTTAGTGTGGCTACACGATTGTATCATATGTATATTGTCATGATAGTTTTCTCTGTTTTTTGAAATCTATTTTTAAAGTGAAAAATTCTAAAACAACAAAAACTAAAAGTCAAAAATAAAGTTGAAAATTCTAATAATCTCTGTCCTTTTTCTAGGCCCTTTTTGCTTTCATGGCCCTGTCCTTCATTCGTGATGAGGTCACCTGGCTGGTTCGCCACACAGAAAATGTCACGAAGACGAAGACACCCGAGGACTATGCCGACTCGTTAGTACTTGGCTAAGACAGGGCTAAGCACCTTGTCCTTAGATGAACCGGGGACCAAGGAGGGATTAAATGACCTCATGAGGTCTCAGTTTCTGCCCCATTAATTACAGTGTTTGTCTTAATCCAAATTTCTTGTCTCATACATCTTTCTGTTCTTACCCTTAACTTTATAGGAGCATCGCAGAGTTACTTTTCTTGTTGGAAGAGATTAGGGCTCTGGTCCAAAGACACACAAAAGTGATACAGCAATACCACCTGCAGTACTTGGCGAGATTTGATGCTCTTGTGCTTAGTGATATCATTCAGGTATGACGTTTAACCGATTATACTTGGGAAATTTCATGGTGTTCGCTGCTATTTTCCTAGAGAGCCATGTTGGCTGACCTTCATGCTTTGTAGATTAGGTGTCTATAGAGTCTGATTTCCCCTTCTATATTGTTAAAATAAAAAAATAAAAAAGACTAATAATCTCAGGATGGAAATAAGAGAGAAAAATAAGGAGAAATTGGGTGTTAACGTGGCAAGGAAACTAGGAAGTTTGCTTCAAGTCTTGGTTGGCTTTTTCTCTCTGTTTTGGCACTTAACCGCATATACTCGAGTATAAGCCGAGTTTTTTCTGGCACAAAATTTGTGCCGAAAAACCCAAACTCGGCTTATACTCGGGTCATACAGGTTATTTGATTCAGTGCGCGCGCACCTAATCAAATGCACGTAGTCTCCAGTCGTCTTCTGCCGTCTGCTTGAGGGGGCGGTGCTTCAGCTCAGTCCACAAGTTGAGGCTGAGCTGAAGAGGTAGGCGGCTGAACTGAACTGTGTTCCACTGAACTATTTAACCCACAACTATATAACCCACAGCTTGATTACCTGTTAAGCTACGGTTTTCTGCACTTTATATAAAGTTTTAAAGTTGTTGTTGCTAGTTTACAGTTTTTCTTTAGCAATAAATATTGAAAAGCATTTAACCTACTGATTCCTCAATTATTGTAATTGTTTTGGGTATATATTTTTACTTTTGAAATTTACCTGTGGCTGATGCATTTTCCACCTCAGCTTATACTCGAGTCACTAAGTTTTCCCAGTTTTTAGGGTAAAATTAAGGGGGTTGGTTTATACTCGGATCGGCTTATACTCGAGTATATACGGTAACTTAGCCATGCTTTCTACCTCTCTACATTGACGGAACCTGTGGTCTTGGTTTCTATCCTGGGGAACCTATGCCCATTTTTCTTTTAGAACCTGTCTGTGTGTCCAGAGGAGGAATCCATCATCATGTCCTCATTCGTCAGCACTCTCTCCTCTCTGAATCTCAAACAAGGTACCTGGAGGGAGATGGGGAAGGCAGGGCATATATGAGGGTATCTCTTCTCTAGAAATATTGACCTTTGAGCCAGGGAATGGTATAAGATGTCTTGAAGAGGACCTAATGTTCTATGCAGTTGGATATTAGTGTGCTGTTTTATTGTTTCCTTTAAAAACTTGCTTCTGTTTTTTTTACAGTTGATGATGGAGGATTTGAGTTCTCAGGATTGAGGTTGGACTGGTTCCGCCTACAGGTAATGGTCTGTTCTTCTTAATGGTCTGTTCCTCTGACTCTTCTCCCCCACATCCTTTCTCTTTTTATCTCCTAGCCTCTGCTTTATGGAGTGAGTCAAACTTGAAAATTGCCAATTGGATAGGACATACCTAGGCCAAATTTTAGTTCCAAGGCTGGGGGCCCTTCTCACTTACCTTGTTTTCTCCTCCCTTTGTCCACCTCCAACCACAGGCATACACTAGCGTGGCCAAGGCCCCACTGCACCTGCACGAGAACCCTGACTTAGCCAAGGTGATGAACCTCATTGTTTTTCACTCCCGAATGCTGGACTCAGTAGAGAAACTGCTGGTGGAAACTTCTGACCTATCTATTTTCTGGTATGTCCTGGTTCAGAGCTCATTATAAATTCTTTGTACTCTTGGCTGGTCTCTGTGGAGGATCATAATTCCCCCAGACAGATGGGAAAGTCTTGTTTTCTTTGATCTCCTTAAAGGCAGATGCTCAAACTCCACAGCTCACTCATGGCAGCTTCTACCAACAATACTAACTGTTAGGAATTTGAAGTTTGATTCCCTTTTGTTTTGTATTCATTCTCTTGTGGAAAGCCAGTTGGAGTTAACACAGCCTTTTCTTCTCTAGGATAATTCATCCATATGTCTAGTTCTTTTCTCATCTTTGGTGTTATCTTTGGAAACTTCTTCAGATTTTTTTTTTTTTTAATCTCGGGGCATTGTGATTTAAAAGAGACATAAACAACTTGGAGGTATAGTGGAGGGAACTGAAATTAATTGAAGGGCTGAAAAATAGAGTTGGAGAATGACCATTGGTTCGTCTTCTTTAAGTAGCATTCAGTATTTATTAGGTGACCACAGTTGTAGATAAGTCTATCCTTTGAAGAATCAAACAAATAAGTGAAAAATATGTTGTCTTTGCTTTTTGTAATCAAGACAGATGAGGAGATGTGGTATTCATTTGTGAAAAAGACATCAGTGTGATACTTGGATATATAAGAAAATACAGTGCGGCGTCAGTAGCTCAGTGAGTAGGGCGCTGGCCACATGTACTAAGGCTGGCATTTGAGCCTGGCCCAAGCCAGCTAACCAACAATGACAACTACAATAAAAAAAAAAAAAATAAAAAATAGCTGGGCATTGTGGTGGGTGTCTGTAGTCCCAGATACTTGGGAGGTTGAGGCAAGAGAATCACCTAAGCCCAAGAGTTTGAGGTTGCTGTGACCTGTAACACCATGGCACTCTACTGAGGGCAACATAGTGAGACTCTGTGTCAAAAAACAAAACAAAACAAAAAACATGCAAAAAGAGTAAGGAAGTTGAGAGGATTATTGAATTAAGAAAAGATTAGTCTCATGGGATTAATTTGGGAAGGTTTTTCTGGAGCCTGAGTGCCAAATTTTGGGAAGACTATGAATTAGCATTACTGAACAACTTCTAAATTAGATAGACTGGCCTAAGTCATGCAAAGATTCTGAGGAGGAACAGCAAAGGAAAGGGAAGAAGATTATAAATGCATCTGGCCTGAGGTCCATTATAAGTCTGCAAGAGTTATGTTTCTTGGGTTCCCTTTTGTCTCAGGGTAGGAAAATTAAAGAGGGAACGGTAGATATCAATAAATGTGTGTTGAAAAAATGAATACTCTCTACCTCAAAGACACCAACTCCTACACCCCCTTTCCGCAGCTTCCATCTCCGTACCTTTGAGAAGATGTTTGCTATGACCCTGGAGGAACCCACCATGCTGCGTTATGCCATTGCTTTCCCCCTAGTTTGCGCTCATTTTGTCCACTGCACTCATGAGATGTGTCCAGAGGAGGTGGGTATCCTCAACTCCAAATTGTGACATTTTTCTAGTCACCTCTCATTCTTACTCCCCCCAAACGCAATTCCAAGGGTTGATTTTGGTCCCAGGAACCATAGATATTTGGTATGAGTCTGTAAGTAGCTTTATGTACAATGTGTCTTCTCTCTCTGGGGTTCAGTGTTTTCTTCTTATGGAGGGGGTAGCTTAGACAAAGGGGAGATCGGAGAAGTATTATGAGAAAGTAGTGCCTGTCCCCAAAGGTGACAATTTCCTTGTTGGTCCCTCTTTCCTGTAGTATCCCCACCTGAAGAACCACGGTCTTCACCATTGTAACTTCTTCCTGGAAGAGCTGGCCAAGCAGACCAGCAACTGTGTCCTGGAAATCTGTGCTGAGCAGCGAAACTTGAGTGAGCAGGTAGGCCTACCCTCCCGCTGTCAGCCCCCCTCTGCCAGCCCCTGCTCTGCCACCCTCAGTGCCTTCTCCTCTATGTAACCTTGCTCCCCTCTCCTATGCCAGGTTTTCTCTTTCTCTTTAGTAGGACTGGGGCCTTTGTGTACTTGAGTTTACGACAGGATTCTTTTTTTTTTCTTTTTCTTTTTGAGACAGGGTCTCTCTGTCACCCTGAGTGGAGTGCTGTGGCATCATAGCTCACAGCAACCTTATACTCTTAGGCTTGAGCAATCCTCTTGCCTCAGCCTCCTGAGTAGCTGGGACTGCAGGTGCCCCCCACCCCCAATGCCTGGCTAGTTTTTCTATTTTTGGTAGAGACAAGGTCTTACTCTCGCTCAGTCTAGTCTTAAACTCCTGAGCTCAAGCAATCTGCTACGGGCGTGAGCCACCATGCCCAGCGTATGGCAGGATTCTTTTCTTAGTCTCTTCAGACTTTACCCCCTTAGGACAAGATAGAGTATCTAAAAATAGTCTTATTTGAACAGCTGCACTCCCAACAAAATCTGTGCTGTCATCTGATGAGTTCTGAGAGCCAAGTTTATTTCCTAATTTATTTTCCCTGCTCTTTTTGCCCTGTGTCAGAACAGTGGCCCCCAGATCACCTGTCCTGTCTCATCTTCCTGTTCCTCTGCGTCCTTATCCATAGCTATGTGGACATTTCAGAGCACCTCTTGTGTGTTTGTCCTCAGGGCTGCTCTCTGGTCTTTTTCTTCTTGTCTTCTTCCCCCAGACCCTCCCGTCACTGACTCATAACACCTGGTCATGATTAGCTCAACCTAAATTTTAGAAAATTTGAAAGCGAGAAACTTGTTTTGCTGTTGCCGTGGAGTATGTATTTATTTATTGCCCTGGAATCTTAGATTTCCCAGACTACCCACCCTTCCTGGTTTGAGTCAGGCTTTGTAGCAACTTTGGTAGATGTGGAGCCAGGGTGTGTGCAGATGAGTGTGTGTGTGTATGTGTGTGTGTGTGTGTGTGTATGTGTGTACAGAGGCACAGTTATGTTATTATTTAACTTTTTATTTTCTCATATGTAAAATGGGGATGAAAATTCTTTATAAAAGTGTTACAAGGAATAAATAAAATAGAGTTCATTTAATATTTGGCACACAGCACTCAGTGAACATTAGCTGTTATATTACTTGCTATTTATTGGGTGCTGAGCTCTGTGCTTGGTTTTTGGGGTGGGGATCCAGAAGGAAGGTATACAATCCCTACCCTTGAGGAATGTCCCAGTTTAAAGGAAAAGGGAGTACAAATACATGTTTGAAAGTAATTCAAATAACTAATGCAGGGAAGATATATACACAAATGCAACTGTAGGTGTATCTGTCCCTCAGTGTGAATACCCACTACACGTAAGAGACAGTGGTAAAGAGGTTTGCTCAATGCTGTATCAGGGATGACTAAAGCCTGATGTGCATAATTTTTACCACACCAGAACTTTTGCAACCAAATGAGTATTGGCCCTCCAGAGTTAACATTTTGAGTAAGTAATTACTAATGGAATTACGTTTTGGGGGACTGCTTTCAGGATCTCCTACAGACACTTTTGCGTAATCTCAGGGTTGACACATCTTTTTCCATCAAGGTGGACTTGATTTTTTTTGAAACAGACAACTGTTTGAATTTTTTTAAAAGAAAGTGTGACTGTAAAGTAACAAAACCAGTTTTCTCTTGTGACCCTTATGCTGCTGTAAGAGTAATTCCAACTCAGCAGCATTGGAATAAATGCAGAGAATTCTAATTACTTTGAAGGAGATACCTGAATATATAATTCTATCTTATATTTTTTTGGTATAGCTAACTGGATTATCTCAGTGAAGAAAAGAGATGCTAGATTGATGTTTAGCTAGCAAGAAATATGATATCTCAACTGCAACAACAACAACAACAACAACAACAAAAAAAAAGAAGTGGGAAGAAAATGCTGGCCATATTGTGATTTCTTTGGAGACCTGTGGGTAACTGTCCCATAGGACAGATGATGAAGGAATATAGCAAGTGAGATGGTTGTTCTACTTAGCAAATAACTGGTTTCATAGGTTAGAACACATTAGAAAACAGCTTGAGTGGAGCTTTTAGATATTATTCTTTTGCTTGAATTTTTCCATCAGGAAAGTCTGTCTCAGGATGTGGGTGGGGGCGTGATGTTCTGCTCCCTGAAAGACACTGCCATCTTGAGACTTCGAGCCTATACATGGAGAGATATTTATGAAAACTAAAAGGGGTGAGCACATTCCAAATAGACTCTCCTTAGGGAAGGAGATCCATGGAAGGAGAGAGAGAAAGGCAGAAAGATAAAAGAACAGACAATGCTACAGAGACCTTGTAATAACTGTTTGATGAGCTACTTTTAGCAGTTTTAGCAACAAATCTCATTTCTCTATTCACCTGTGTTTGTTTCTAAAGCTTCTACCTAAGCACTGTGCTACTACCATCAGCAAGGCCAAGAACAAGAAAACCATGAAGCAGAGACAGACTCCCAGAAAAGGAGAGCCTGAGAGGGATAAGCCAGGAGCTGAGAGTCACCGAAAGAACCGCAGCATCGTCACCAAGTGAGGACCCTGGGCCCGAGAGGGCCGATGGAGCATTGCCTCAAAGAAGGAAGAAAAAGGAAGAGGGAAGGTGTTACCGCAGGAATATGTGAAATTGGTGTGGGGAATGAAGGGGACGGAAAATCACTTAAGTGTACATTTTCTGCTTTGTCTTTGAAGTCAGCATCAATGTGTACTGTTCTAGGCTGAGTATCCCCAGAAGCTGGAAGGGTCCTGACAGCCATAGCCTGACTCAGCCTTCCCAGATACTAATGGATGGTGCCAGACCCCTAATCAAGGCTCATTTTACTTTCTAGCATGGACAAGCTACACCTAAACTTGACAGAATTGGCACTGACAATGAATCATGTCTACAGTTTCTCTGTGTTTGGACACACTATCTTTCCTTCTGAATATCTCAGTAGCCACCTGGAGGCCAGGCTCAACAGGTATCGCCCTTTCCTTATCTTGTATGTTTGTGTAGTATAGTAGTCCTCAGAGTTGGGTCCCATCAGATTCATCCTGGTGGTCACGTCCTACTGTGGAGATTCTGATGCAGTTAGTCTGGCATAGGTCCAAGCATCTCTATTAAAAGCAAGCAAACAAAAAGAACCACTAACACTATTTAGGTAATTTGATGAACAGCCAGATTGCTAGTGGTTTAGTAGAATGAGCAAAGCCTTTGCAATTGGCAGACCTTTGTTGATAAATAAATTTGGCCATTAGCTAAGATTTTGAAGCATATTATCTAACTTCTTTGAGCCAGTTTCTTTTCTCACGAAGTAAGGATAGTGATTTTTACCTTATATAGATAGTTGAGAATTACCTACAATTGAGAATTTGTACAGAATTGAAATGAATGAGTACAGAGTATTAAACCTTAGTAAAATATATTCCCTTTCCTCTGCTTTGCCCCTCATTCTATTGACCCCTAAAGCAGGTGGGAAGAACCTTTGTATTGGAATTGGGCATGATAGTCAGCAATTAGGGCAATGGGAAAAATTATTATGAATAATCTTCTGGTCTTCTGTGTTTTGTTGTGGGACATGTGGCTTATTTATTCATTCAGCAAATGTATATTGAATACCTCTCTGTGTTAGAGGTGCTCTCAAAGCCGTGGGTACAGCAGTATACAAAACATAAAAATCCCTGCCCCCAAGAAACTTACCTTCTAGTAGGAGAGATAAACAAAATAAGATAGACTACGTAGTAGATTAGACAGTGATAAGTAATAAGCAGAGAAATAAAGCAGGAAAGGGAGATAGGGGGTGTGTGATGGTGATGGTGGTTGTTGCAGTCGTAGGGTGGCCAGGGAAGGCTTCCTTGAGAAAGTGACGTACGAGTAAACCTCTGAAGGAGCTGAGAAGGGCAGTAGTGGGACTATCAGGGAAAGAGCATTCTAGGTAGAGGAATGCTTTGCAAGTGTAAAGCCTCTGAGGTGGAAACTCACCTGCCATGTTGAAGGGACATGGAGGAGGCCAGTGTGGCTGCGGCAGAATGAGCCTGGGGGAGACTGGTAGGATGTGGGGTTGGTTGGAGGTCGGGAGTGGCAGACGGTTCAGGTGCTTATCTGTCATTGTAAAGGCTTTGGCTTTTTTTGTGAGTAAGATGGGGAGCCTTGGCAGGTTTTGAGCAGTGCTGTGTTAAGAAACTTTGATGCAGTATTTCACTCTGGCGGCATTCGTGGGGGCAAGGACAGAAGCAGGGAAACAAGTTGAGTCTGTGTTTTGATTGTATGAGAAGCAGACTTATTTTTCAATTAGGTTTTGCTTGGATGAAGTAAAATTAGTTTGGTTTCATTATGTACACATTAGCCGTATGGAAGGAAGTGTCTCAGTTGCATACACAATGTCAGGACGATGACAGTTTGATAATGGCCCATTTGCAAACCTTCAGAAGCTTGTGGCAGTTTCCAGGCCATGGAGGCAGCATGGGTGTGATATTCAAGTTTTTCTAGCATATCTCTGATGCCTGTTGCACTGACCTCAGTGTTCCCAATGTCCCAAGGTTGGCCTAGAAGTTTGGCCTTGATGAAAACTATAATAAGTTAAGCTTGCCCTCAACCTGTCCCTTTTGTATTATTATATTTCCCTCAAGTGGTACTTGAGAGTCTTTTCCTTTTTATCTGCCAGTAGGCCTTCCATGTTCCCTTCCCCTTCCCTGTCATAAACATTTTTCCAAAAACACAAAAACTTCCAAATATCTATGGCTTAAGGAAGACTGGGGTTGACTCATTCATACTAAGGTTCAGATGACTGACAAAGGCAATCTCTTTCCTCAGCGTTTACATTTTAATAAGGAAAAAAACCTTTTAGTTAAAGGGCTGACTCTAATTGTGAAATCTCTGATACTTGGCAAAGGTATTTTGGAAGGGATTGGGGGGTCCGGGGGGCGAGGAGTCTTGCTGATATGCCCCTACAGTAGTATAATGGAGACAGTCATCCTGCCCTTTCTAAGGTTGGCTGTAGTGCATGCTAGCCAGATATGCTGTCTGTCTAGCCCTGGTGTCCTGAGGCCACTCAGGATCACACTGTACTTCCAAGTATTTCTAAGAAGTGGTTTTCCATTTCTACATGGGTTAGAAATAATTATTTCCAAGGAGAGGAGATAAATACTGATACAACGAGGCAGGTGGTATGAACTCTCAGGTAGAGTTAGATAGAATTTGGGAATCTAGGTTTTTTTTTTTCTTCTTCTTTTTGAGATAGTGTCTCATTCTGTTGCCCTGGGTTGAGTGCCATGGAGTCATAGCCCACAGCAACCTCAAATTTGTGGGGTCAAGAGTTCTTTTTGTCTCAGTCTCCAGAGTAGCTGAGACTACAAGTGCCTGCCACAAAGCTCAGCTAGTTTTTCTGTTTTTAGTGGAGACGGGGTCTCACTGTTGCTCAGGATGGTCTTGAACTCCTGAGCTGAGGCGATCCACCTGGCTTTGCCTCTCAGAGTGCAAGGATTATAGGAGTGAGCCACTGTGGGAACCAAGTTTTTTTTACTACCTGACCCAGTCTCTTCAGAGGAGGCAGAAAAATTTGATTGAATGCTACTGGACTCAAGTCCCAGCTCTTCCACTGCCAGTTGTGTGGTCTTCAACAATGATATTAGTATCTCTGTGTTTCAGTTCCATCACCTGTAAAATGGGGATAATGATTGTTCCTACCTTATTGGGTTGTTGTGACGTTCCAATGAGATATATGCAGTAACAAACATCACAGCACAGCTCCTGGAACACAATACATGCTCAATACTCGTTACTCTGTTCATTGTGATGATTGTCATTATGATTTTTGTCACTCAGAGCCATTGTGTGGCTGGCTGGCTACAATGCTACAACCCAGGAGATCGTAAGGCCTTCGGAGCTGCTGGCAGGACTCAAAGCATACATCAGTTTCATACAGTCACTGGCCCAGTTTTTGGGTGCAGACGCTTCCAGAGTCATCCGCAATGCCCTCCTGCAGCAGACGCAGCCACTGGACTCCTGTGGGGAACAGACCATCACCACTCTCTACACAAACTGGCCAGTATATCCTCTCCTCCTGCCTCACCTCTTTGTCAGCGCCTTTTCCTTTATACAGTCAGACCTCAGGGCCCAAACATTTTGGCTCCCAGGGTCATATGTAGACCCCCTGATGGAGGCTCGTTTCTGTTTGAGGATTGAAACAATAACCTTGGGCAAACCAAGATCCCCTTTTGTCCACTGCTGAGTTTCCTCCTAACCTTCAATGTAACGGGCATTGACCTACCTGTAGTTATTTAACCTTTTCTCCCTCTCTCTCTCTCTCTCTTTTTTTTTTTTTTTGCAGTTTTTGGTCAGGGCCGGGTTTGAACCCGCCACCTTTGGTATATGGGGTCAGCACCCTACTCCTTAAGCCACAGGCGCCGCCCAATCTTTTCCCTCTTAATATCCAGTTCTTAACCTTTCTTTTCTGGATTCTTACTGTTTCCATTTCAAATAGTCTCTCTTCCTCTTTCTGAAGTTATTTCTCTTTTTGCCCTAGCTTCTCCCTCTAAAAACCATTCTTCCTACCATCATCTCTCTACAATACTATCTCCTTGTCTCCAGACAAGACCGTGTCATAGAAGATTGTTCTTAACAGAGAAGTGGGCTTCCTTTTCCAAACTAGAAAAGGTGGAATCAGCAATTTCCTTTGAGATTTTAAGGAAGGAAAGGAATTGGATTCCTGCCTCCCCAAGCCACTGGGTGGCGCTTTTAACCCAAAATCAGCTCAGTTGAAGCCAGGCTGCAAAGAACCCCTCCTGAGTAAGGGGAAACAAAATTTGCAAATCCAAAAGCCACCAGGGGTCAAGCAGGTAAAGTAATGGATGTGGTGGGCTAAGTAGTGACCTCTAAAGAGGACGGCCACCACTGAGTGCCATCTGATTGCTACCCCACTAAATTCTTATTTTTTTTTTAATGTAGAATTTGTTTCAAAATTTTGATAACTGATTCTCCATCAGTTCCAAAGGTTCAGTCTCTCTTCCCCTCTGTTAGCCATTTAACATTAAATTAAAAAGAAAAAAGAAATGCCCCATTTGACAGCTAGGTGTGGCCCAGTGGTGCAGACCCAGACACAGAGCTAGTCCGTGGGAGTGCAGGGATTGGTGTAGCCCTCTTCTGCCAACACTGGCTGGAACCTAGCCCCTCAAAGCTTGCCCCGTGGTCAGGAGGGAATATTTGGAGGCTAGATGACCAGACACCCATTGGTTGTCTCTCTATCCAGGAGGTTCAACTTGAAACTGGCTTTCAGGATCATAAGTCCTCAGTCCAATTATTCTCATTAGAGAGATTGAGGGTAAATATATTTCAGAGGAGCCCAATTAGTAGGAACTTTTTCTTGCTAGGTTGAGGCTGTGAGGGTAACTACTGTAAAGGAGCAGGGGCTGACAAAGAGGGGTGCACACCGTTGTACTGGAAAGTGCAGCAAGGTACTCTGCAGAGTAAAGGCAAAGTGGAATTGTACTACTGCCAGTTGTTTTGACCCGACAGCTTGGGGTGTTAAAGTGTTGTGCTGTCTTCTTTGAGTCTCTTTTCTCCAACCCAGACTTTAGCAGAGTTTCTCTTTCCAAGCCCAGTGGTAGCAGTAGGGAGAAGGGGTTGGACACTAATCTTCTGTGCTTTCTTGGTCATACCTGTAGGTATCTGGAAAGTCTGCTTAGACAGGCGAGCAGTGGGACCATCGTCCTCTCTCCAGCCATGCAGGCCTTCATCAGCCTCCCCAGAGAGGGAGAACAGAACTTCAGTGCAGAGGAGTTCTCTGACATCTCTGGTGAGTTTTCCCCTCAATTGAATAGTCCAGCCCACAGACCCTTTGGAATTCTCCTTTCTTCCCAGTAGCCCCTTCTATCCTGATTATCTCTGCCGGCCTTTATCTTAAGCACAAGAAAAAGAGAGGCCTAGAATTGTAAGGAGTGGCCTGGCACTTGAAGGTGAAGAGGGAAAATGGGAAAGTGAGGGGAGTTTGGGAGTTAGGCAGAGGGCTCAACTCATTGAAGGCGTTGATTCTTCAAAGGGTAGTAAATGGTTAGTCTCCATTTCCACCAAGAATAAAAGAATAGGAGATATAGCAAAGGGTGAAGGGTAAAGTGTAAGGAGAACATTCTCATGCTTGGAATTATTTAACTGTGGTCTGATGTCATAGCACCTTCTTCCTTGGACATAAATTTTAGAACCTTAGCCAATGTTTGGATTGCTGATGTTTAATAATGGCAATGATGATAAGATGATCAATGACATTTATTATGGGTTGAGTTATAATAAATGTTTATGCATATTTACTCCAACCTCACAACAGCCTTGAGGTAGATATTCTTATCCCCATTCTTCAGATGAGGATGCTGAGACACAGAGACCACATATTCATAGATGGTAGGACAGGGAATTAAACTCAAGGCGGACAAATTTTAGAAGCTGGGTGCTTAGGCAGTACGCAGTGCTGCTTTCCAGTTTACAGAAGTGCTTTTGTTTCTTGAGGCAGTGGGTGAGGGCTATGTAGTGAATGAATTATGAAGCCATTTCCATCATAAAGAAGGCTTGAAACCAGACAGATCCCTTTTAATATATTTGTTTTACCTACTGACTGATTCATAAACTATCCTACTTTTTCCTCCTTCCTCTCACCTCTGTGTAAACCATGGATGCTGCATGGTGTCTGCACAGGCAGAAGATGTTCCTGTGACCCTGCCCTCTCCAGTCTTCTCCTACTTTGGGGGTGGTAGTGGTAAAAAAACTAGAGTACATAATTCTGTTGTCTAGTTCTACCTCCTCCCCATCATCACGCCCCCATCAGTAAGCTGACCCTACTTCTTACTTGCTGGAGGTTTCAGATGTCCTCTTCTCATCAGCTCTCCCACAAACTGTAGGCAGCCTCTAAAATCAGCTTGAGGTCTTGCTGACAAATGACAAGCAACAGGAGGTAATAATGCTCATTCCCCCCTCTACCACCCCCACCCCAATTTCTCTGTGTTGCCATGGTGATGGGGCAACGCTACTACAAAAATAGATAGTTGGAAAGAGAAAGATGCCCTAGGGTGACTAGCCAGGGATAGAGAAGACTGGGGTAGGGAGGTCTGGCAGGTCTAAACCCGTAGATCAGTGTGTCTCGTCTCCATCAGCTCCATGGTAGGCGATGCAGCCCCTCTTCCCCTACGTCAGCCATCTTAGCATCATCTAAATTGATGAGTTTGAAAATCCTTTTGGGGCTCTCAGCTTAGTTCTTTCTACTGTCAATAGGTGACTCTAAAAATATCTAGCGTCTACTCTGTACAAGGCTGTGTTTCAGCTGCCGTGACCAGTTCTACTTCCTCTGTCATTGGTGGAGGTGGAGGTCAACTTGTCCTGCCTTCAAAGACTGATTCAAAAGAATCTTTGACTTCTTTTTCTCTCTGAACTCTTATTAACAATATTGAACATGCCTTTCTTCTACTGGTCTCTTGTTGTCGTTACTTCTGGTCTTTCACGGTTTTCCCTGCTGGGATGACCCATAGCCAAAGATCATAGCTACAGCTCTCTCCTGTCTGAATGTGTCACTACAGGAGTGTTTTCAACATGGGAATTTCCCCACACAGGTTTTATTTAATTCACAGAAGGATGGAGCAGGCTGAGGAGTGAGGGATAAGGCACTGGGGCAGATGAAAGGGAAGAAGGGTTTAGAGGAAAAAAGAACTGGGACTCTGGGGATGTGTGTTGATTATGAAAAAAGAAAAGGTGTCTCAAGAAAAGGGAAATTTGGACAGTGCAATACTAAGTAAGGGAAAGGAAGGGAGAAGCATGCAAAAAGCCAGACCTTAGGTGAGGAAGTAGTTGTATCTTCTGGGACACATAAAGGGCAGTAAGGCATTCCACTAGGTCCTGGTACCTGTAACACATGTGGTTAAGTGACCTCAGACAAGTGCTTAACCCCCTTATCTGTAAAACCACAACCATAATGCCTCTGCCACATACCTCAGAGGGCTTTTTTTTTTTTTTTTTAATTTCGGAATGTGACTCGGTTCCTATAGCTTAGCGGCTAGGGTGCCAGCCACATTCACCAGAGCTGGTGTGTTTGAACCCAGCCCTGGCCTACCAAACAACAATGACAACTACACAAAAAATAGCCTGGCATTGTGTCGGGTGCCTGTGATCCCAACTGAGGCAGGAGGATCGTGTAAACTCAAGAGTTTGAGGTTGTTGTGAGCTATGGTGCCATGGCACTCTACCCAGGGTGACAGCTTAAAACTCTGTCTCAAAAAAAATAATTTTTTTTCAGAATGTCACCAGGTATACATGTTTGTTTGGTTAACATACTTTGTTTTTGTACAGATTGAGTCAAAGTTATACAAGTAGGTATGCCCTTCACCCAGACAGTATATATTGTGCCCAAAAGATGGGAATTTATCTCCCTCTGCCTGCCTCCCCCAGCTTAATTTTCATTGAGATTGACTTCCATATGTGCACTTAAGTGTTGGCTGGTCAGTTCCAATTTGGTACTGAGCACATGTGCTTGTTTCTCCAGAGGGTTGTCAATAATTATCATCATAATAATCCCTTATTCATGTGTACTTGATAATTTTCTCAGATTTTTATATGTGTCTTATTTGTTAGGACATCAATTCTGTAAGGTATTCATGGAAGATATTAATTTTCTTCCTTCTACAGAGATATAAACTGAAGCTCAGAGAGGGACAATGACTTATTTAAGGTCCTACACCTAATGTAATAGTACAGCCAAAACAGCCAGAATAAAACTCGGGTAGCACATAAAGGGACTTGGGAAAGTGTATACTCTTAGAAGAGAATAAATAGTTAAAATTTGGTATGTCTTGTTATGAGTACTATTGGGGGAGATGGTGAATGTCCCATGGTAGACTGGACCTGTCACCCAAATATAGGATTTCAGGCCATTTATTGCTTCTTGACTTTCTGTTTCCTTTCATTGCTAAAAAACATTTTATTTGTTCATTTGTTTTTCAGACAGAGTCTTCCTCTGTCATCGTGGGGAGAGTGCCATGGTGTCATAGCTCATGGCAACCTCAGACTCTTGGACTCAAGAGATTCCTTTGCCTCAGTCTCTTTAGTAGCTGGGACTACAGGCACCTGCCACGCGCCTGGCTAGTTTTTCTATTTTTAGTAGAGACTCACTCTACTAAAGTCACTTTAGGGACTCACTCTTGTTCAGGCTGGTCTCAAACTCCCGAGATCAGGCGATCCTCCCACCTCAGCCTTCCAGAATGCTAAGATTACAGGTGTGAGCCACTTTGCCCAGCTTGGAGAACATTTTCAATGCGCAAATTACCCTATAGCTGTTGTGTGAATGCTTCGGTGCCTTCTGAGTCCCACCAGTGACCTCTCTGTTCCAGAGATGCGGGCCTTGGCTGAACTCCTGGGCCCCTATGGCATGAAGTTCCTGAGTGAAAACCTGATGTGGCATGTGACCTCTCAGATTGTAGAGCTGAAGGTACTGTGGACATAGGTCTCACCTAGGGAGAGCAGGGGTAGGTCTCGGAGACTGGGAGAAGATGTGACATTGGTTTTCTTTTCTTGCACAATGTCTCTGTGTTCCTGGGTTGCAGAAGCTGGTGGTGGAGAACATGGACATCCTCGTTCAGATCAGATCCAACTTCAGCAAGCCGGATTTGATGGCCTCTCTGCTGCCCCAGCTGATGGGTGAGCATCTTCCGCTTCTGTGAGAAGGAACTGTGGGAATAGTTCCTTGTGAATGACAGAGTTTTTCAGGGATCTGGCAACTAGGCTGGGTCTGAAGAAGCAAAACCCTCACTGTTCTCCTAAGCGCTCTACTCTAACACGATTCTTTCTCCTCAGGGGCTGAAAATGTGCTGAAGCGCATGACCATCATTGGTGTCATCCTCAGTTTTAGGGCCATGGCACAAGAAGGACTTCGGGAGGTGAGCTGGGGTGAAGTGAGGCTGTCACAGAATCACAGACGCCTGTGGGTAGAGTTTGTAAGAGAAGTTGTGGAAGGGGTTGGTGAGTGTTGAGAAGCAGCAGCTTAATCTGGCAGAGGTCTCAGAAGATCCTGAGGGATAGAAGAACTTAGGAAACCCAGAGGTCTGAGGAGTGGGATGGCTTGAAAGCTGGCTAGGTTCTCATCTAAGTCAAGCTCTTTTTTGTTTCCACCTGTTTTGGAAGGCACTGGTTGGTCTCCGTCCGGTGGACTCACTTGTCTTCTCTTTCCTCCAGGTCTTTTCCTTCCACTGCCCATTTCTTATGGGTCCCATTGAGTGCTTGAAGGAGTTTGTCACTCCAGACACAGATATCAAGGTATGGAGGAGTCATAGTGGAAGCTAAGAGATTTTTGCTGTTGAAAAAGGATGTCACAGCAGGGCGTGGTGGCTCACGGCTATAATCATAGCACTCTGGGAGGCCAAGGCGGTGGATAGCTTGAACTCACAGGTTTGAGACCAGCCTGAGCAAAAAATGAGATCCTTATTTCTACTAAAAATAGAAAAACTGAGGCAAGAGGATCACTTGAGCCCCAGAGTTGGAGGTTGCTGTGAGCTATGACACCATAGCAATCTATCCAGGGCAATAGTTTGAGACTGTATCAAAAAAAAAAAAAAAAAAAAAAAAAGTAAAGAAAAGAAAAAGGATGTCGTTGAAATCTCGGGGGGAGGGAGAGAGGGCTCTGAAGAATACTATAGGGTTAAGGGCCACGATTGAATAGGAACACTGATTAGACAAATCTTCTGGGAGAGAAAGAGCAGAACTGGCGAGCCATGAGGGGGAAGGAGGGAGCTTGGGAAAATCCATGGGGCTACATTACTGGAAGGAGAGGGAGTAGGTTTTCACCTGAAATGAGCACTGTGAAAATTAGATGCCAAACAAGTCCCCTCTTAGTCAGGAGCTTAGGTACTTTTTGTAAGATTTGTTCCTTCTGTTCCCACCCACCATTTCTATGCTCAGAGTTTCCTTTCTTTTCCTGGTCTTTTCAACTTTCTGGTTCTCTCTGTCTGCATTACCTGCCTCAGGCTCCCGTTTACTACAGGAGAAGACAGGGCTGGAGAAGGGCTTCTGCAGACAGCCTAAGTTAACATCCTCACCCCTCACTCCTCCCCTACTTTTGAATCATCTTGTCTTTTGTATCATCTGGAA
Source organism: Loris lydekkerianus (assembly GCA_963574355.1). Classification (NCBI taxonomy): domain Eukaryota; kingdom Metazoa; phylum Chordata; class Mammalia; order Primates; family Lorisidae; genus Loris; species Loris lydekkerianus. Next base: position 72,595 of record CAUYPK010140084.1, on the reverse strand, counting down.
CTAACCAGTGTTATGCAGGAAATACAGCCAAAGCCTGGGAACCAGGACCTTCAAACACATAGGGCAGGCTACTTCACCTATAATTGATTTCTCTAATGGAGAGAGGCCTGTGATAAGAGGAAACTGGTTAGCAGGAAGAATTAAAGTTAGATGTTAAGGAAAACATCCTTACTCTGAGATCAAAAGAGTTATGAAATTTCCTCCTGTCTAAAATCATAGGGTCAGGTGGTCATGGAGGCAAAGAGGGCTGATGTTTCACCATGCTGGTTGCTCCCCCTGGAATGGTCTTTGCTTTGAAACTGAGCTTGGATGGGTTCTAGCAGTTGCTGATGTTGGGCCAAATGCTCTAGCCTGTCAGCAGCTTGTCTGGCTGATACCTTCTGGGCAGCTCTGCTCTTTAGGCTCTGTTTGCCTGTGAAAATAAGCAGGTAGGGATAGAGGGAGGATGGCCTGTCCATCAGAGAAGCTGTTACTGCCGCAGGGGGGCAAGAAGATTAAGAGAAGGGGAAATAAGGCCCCTTTAATCACTTCTCTCTTCCTCCAGAAAACCACAGGTCATGGACCAGGTCCCTTGTTTCTTAGGCATGGTTGCCACAAACCGAGTCATGCAGGTTGCCTGGGATTTAAATAAAAGGCAGAGCAGAAGCTGGCCAAGGTTTGGCTTCTGTGTCGGTACCACAGGCAATGTGTGGGTCTGCTGTTATGTCTGTGGCATTCTTGGCAGATGACTTAGTTGTCTAGTATTGAAACAATTTTCTTCTTTTCTCAGAACATTTTGAAGTTTTTTCTTTTTTTTTTTAAACCTCAAAAGAGATCTGAGAACTTGGTGTGGGAGTCAGGCTATGACCTGGGACCCTGATTCTAAGTACGATGAGGGATTCAGGTGCCAATCAGTCAATATTTATTAGTTGCCTTCTATGTGCTCAGCATTGTGTAAAATACTAGCGAGGAACAAGAGAAATGCCAAGTTCCTGGCTTTAAGATAAAGGAAGAAGAAGGAGAAGATGGACGACATTTACTCTCTTAGTCACTGGGTAGATGCTTTACACACGCCATCTAACTTAATCTTCACAACAACTCTATGAGGTGAGTATTATTATCCCAGTTTTACAGATGAGAAAATGGGCTCAAAGAGGTTAAGTAACTTTTAGCCAAGGTCACACGTTGGTAAGTGGTGGTTGCTGGGATTTGAACCTAGATCTGTCTACTCTGAATCTTTTATCTCCCGTCACCGTGGCATGAGGTTTTAAAAAATTATCTGTGTGGTGAGGTAAGAAGGTGAATCTCACCTCTTATCTGAAAAATAACCGATACTAGATGCTGTATGCAGTCAATGCTGAATCAGTGGTACCAGTTTAAGAAGGGAGAGATGGATTTGGGCTGAAGCAATCAGGAAGAGCTTCATAGACAATATGAGATTTGAGCTAAGCCTCAGGGATGAGCATTATTTTAATGTAAGTAGAGGAAAGGTTGTGAACCGAAGTATAGAAGAAAGAAAGAAATCTGTAGTCTGAGGACAGTGAATAAATTAGCCTGGCTGCATTGACTGAAGGAAGCATTTAGGGAAATAAGGTTAAAAAAAAAAAAAATTAATCTGTCGTATGGAGTACCCTGAATGCCAAGCTTAAAGCATTTGGGTTTTTTCCTATCAGGTTAGAGAGAGCTATGAAAGGAATATCCAGAAAAGATGTATTACACCTAAAGTTTAAAAATCCGTGATCCAGGAATTCCTGATCCAAGAATCTTGTAGCTTCTGCCAAGCACCTCTGTCCTAGGAATCCTCTCTAGAATTTTTTTTCTTCCTTACCAGGTGACTCTGAGTGTTTTTGAGCTGGCATCTGCTGCAGGGGTGGGCTGTGACATTGACCCAGCCTTGGTGGCAGCCATTGCCAATCTGAAAGCTGGTAAGATTGGCGGAAGGGATCAAGGGAAGGCTTGGGCTCTGGTTTGGGGTGGGAAACCTTTATTTGGGATGTGAAGTCAGAGGATATAAACTGGGAGCTGGGGAAAAACCTAACTTCCAGAAAATACTTACAGAGGCAGTTTAGATTTTGCCTCAGGTTCCAACTAATTGATCTACCAATTGGCTAAAAGGTAGTAAGCAAGAGTCTGGTGCTCAGGAAATGCCCAAAGAAATTTACAACCCAGTTGGGGAAATAAGATTAAACCAAAGGAGGCAATGAAAGAACAATACAAAATAGTGTATTCCACACTAAACTGTTGCTATAGCACCTCCAAGTGCCCCTTGGAGATCTTGTGTTCTCTCCTCCTTGTAGTCACCTTGACACATTCCCTTCTTCCCCAGCCTCACATGTGTCTCTTATGTTTTCCATTATACATTTCCTCAGATTAGCACAGTCACACTTGTACACACTCAGAATAAGATGGACCAAGGTGCTGGGAGTAAGTCCTTTCCTGCTTGCCAGACTCACCCCACTTCTCTCCTGTCCTGTGAGAACCTTTCCCTCTACCCCATCAGGCAGCTGACAGGTGTCCTTGATGGTGTCAGCAGAACCCTTGGCTGAGAGTTCTCCCTATTACCAGGGGAGGCCTCTAGAACTCAGGCCCCTCACTCTAAATCAATGATTTTCAACTGGTGTGCTTTAAAAAATTTTAAAAGGTTATTAATTAAATTATTTTTGAAAGAAGTTTAAAGCACAGTAAGTATATTCTTTTATTCATTCTTTTTATTTTTTGTTCAACACAATTTAAGTGTACCATAGACGTTTAACTATAGGTTCAATTGTGCGGTGAGATTACAAAAGGTTGAAAAACACTGCTCTAGGTGGATGCTAGTTGTATCCCCTTCAGTGGTAAAAACTCGCCTGTGGTGCTTTGTGACGTGTTTTCCTAGATACTTTCTCATAAGATCCTCATGGCAATTCCATGAAGTAGACCCCCTATAGATGATAACTATTTGCTGACTTTATTTACTTTTTCTCTTTTGCTTTTTCCCTATCACCAGATTCTTCATCCCCAGAGGAAGAATATAAGGTGGCCTGCCTGCTCTTGATCTTCCTTGCTGTTTCCCTCCCACTCCTTGCCACTGACCCTTCTTCCTTCTATAGCATTGAGAAGGATGGTAAGTAAGAAGTAGGTTTGAAAGACCTGAGCTATTCAGGTTAGCTTCTCGGGGTCGGGGGAGGAGACAGAGACACTTATTTGGAAAGTATAGACTTCCGGCCCAGGTATAAAGTTCTATGTCAAAAAGTACTTGAGAATGTACTATGCATAAAATTCTGTTCTGGGGAGATATCATAGGAATACCCTTCTCCCAATCCCAACATGCCTTCTTGTCCTTGCAGTGTCAAATTGGGGTGGCTCAGCCTAAAAAAAAAAGAGAAATTATTAGTTGGGGTCAGCCTGGGGCAGCTCACTTAGTCATTTCCTTTTTTTCTCTCTCCTATATCAATAATAACCAAGGATACAACAACAATATTCATTGCTTGACCAAAGCCATCATCCAGGTGTCAGCTGCCCTCTTCACTCTCTACAACAAGAACATTGAGACTCACCTCAAGGAATTCCTAGTGGTGAGTGGGTCTAGGTTACAGGGGATGGAAGATTGCAAAGGGCCGGAATTGGTTAGACTCAGATCTGTAGACAGTTATTGTTGAACAGGCTTTGGAGTCTAAGCTCCCACTAAATTCATTCCATAGTGAACAGGCTATTTTATAGCTGTAGTGAAAGGCAATTCTGTGCAAGCCAGAAATTTCTTCTAAATTCCCTAATGGCTGGTGTTCCAGCCTCTGACTGAATATTTGGAAACATCATTGGACAAAGAGTCAGAAAATCTGAGCTATAGTTCTAGGTCTGCCACTAAGAAGTGTATGACCTCTGAAGAGCCAAACTTTTGGGGCTTCAGTTTTTTCATTTATAAAACAGATTAAATGGAATCTATGGACGTTGGTATATGTCAAAATATCCTGGGGAGATTGTTAAAATACCGATTTCTGATTTTTTTGCATCAGACTTACTAAATCAGAATATCATAGGGTAAGTCCCAGCTTCTGTGTTCTTACTAAAGTCTTTAGGAGATCACATGCATGTTAAAGTTACAGAGTTTTATACTCTTTCTTTTTTTAACAGACAGTCTCTTGAGACCTGTTTAAAAAAAAAATAAAAAAGAAAGAGAAAGAGAAACATTCTATTTCTCTGTTGCCCAGGCTGGAGTGCAGTGGCATCATCATAGCTCATTGTAGCCTCAAACTCAAGCTAGTCTCCTGCCTTGGCCTCCCAGATAACTTTATTTTTTTGTAGACCTCAGCTTTCCACTATTTTGTCCAGGCTGGTTTTGAACTCCTGGCCTCAAGTGGTCTTCCCACTGTGTCCTTCCAAAATACTGGGATTACAGGCGTGAACACCACACCCAGCCTAGTTTTATAATCAGTAAGGCCTTTTCTAACTCTGTACTGCCAGTCAATGACTAGTTCTTAAACTTTAGTGTGAATCAGAATCGCTTAGAGAGTTTCTAATTCAGTAGACTAGAATGGGGCTAAATAATTTACATTTCCAAGTTTTCAGGTAAACTTGATGCTGTTTATCTTGGGATCTCACTTCGAGAGCCACCAGTCTAGATTTGTAGGGACTGGCGCTTACAAGCAGGCAGCCGATTGCATTGTAGGTTATGTCCAATTCATTTGAAAAATCCATTAAAAAGAATTTAGCCCAAGTTTGACTCCTTATAATTATCGCCATTGATCTCAGTTTTGCCTTTTGGGAAAATACAGAATGAATGATCTATTAATATTTCCATAGGTGAAAGAGGCCCTAGAATTTTCCATTCTAAATTTCTCATGGGGTAATCCAGTTCGTAAACTTCCGATACCTGGTTCATTACCCACTGCTTGCTTGAGTATTCTCAGTAATAGGAAACTTATTTCTTTGCAAAGCAAGCTCCCGATTTAAGAACTGGGGCCTCATCTATCTCTTTCCAGGAGGAAACAAAGCATATCATACTGTTCTTTAAAGAATTATACCCTTGTCCTGAGAAGTACGTTATCAGGGACCATAAGCTTAGGTCTCTGCAAGCTGGGAAAACCAAGCAGATATACCTGGCTCTGAGCATCTTAGCTATAAAGAGGATTCATACCAGATCTCTAGCATGGGGTGAAATGGGAATTTCCTCCCCTTTTCCCTTTTATCCTTATTTGTGACATGCAGGTAACCTTGGCCTGGGATTCAATGAATCTTATTTTTTCCTCCCTCTTTGATCTGTTGTGAGCCTGGAGGTGAATGGAGATGACAGGCATTTGGGAGTTGACAGGAGGAGAATACCAAGAGCACTGTGTCTGAACTAGAGGCCCAGCTCTGTTGGGGTGGGGAGTCAGCTGTAAACAGCCCGATGACAGGGGCGTCTGGAGGCTGCCCAGAAAAGAGAGATTAATTTCCCAGCATACAGCCTCACCTGCCTTTGTTCTAGGTTCTTTCCTTGCTCCTTGCAGCCTCCTCCCAGCACCCCTGGCAACCTCCTGTCATCTGCCTTGGTAGGCCAACGGGATCCAGGCTGGTTTGCAAGCAGTGTGCGTCTCAGAAACCTGGGGGATTGGCTGCGCCCCCCTTCCCCCCAGGCTTCAGGAACATCCTGGCACTTCTTAACTCTCCTCCTTGATCATTTCTTGACTTCCTCTGGCCTGAGGCTGTCCTGTCCTGACCTCCATAAAAATGTGCTGTACAAATTCTTTCCTTACAGGTGGCCTCTGTCAGCCTTTTGCAGCTGGGCCAGGAGACTGACAAGCTTAAAACCAGAAATCGGGAATCCATTTCTCTGCTGATGCGCTTGGTATGTATCTGGTTTAAGTTAATCTGGGAAAAGAGAGAGGAAGGGCCAGAGGGAAACTCCCCTTTAGGGTCTGTGCCATTGTTGTCACCCAAAAGCATTATCTAAGAACGTAACTCTGCCTGACCCTCTGGATCTGGTCCTCAGATTCTGGTTAACATCCTAAACTTGTCCTGCAGTGTCAGAGTAGAGGCTTTAAGGACTTTGCTACAGGACAGGGCCTTCCTGGCCCCTTGCTGGAAGGACCCCTTTTCCTGCAATGTTCCTGAGTCTGACCTGGTGGGACAGATGTGTCCCTTATCTGTAAATATCTGTTCAGCACCTGTTTGGTTGGTTTCATTTGACAACCTCCCACATTTTATGTCTTGTCTTCAAGTGTACTATGATGAGGGTGCTGGATAGTGCAGACCTGAACTCGGGATTGAGGGGTCAGGCAGGGCCCAGAAGAGAGAAGAGATTTTTGCTGAGAAGTTATAAGGCCGGAAACCTATGAATCAGTCAGCTGCTGCTATGTTTTCTCCTTGCTTCCCAAGCTGTGGGCTTTCCTCTACTCTGGCAGAAAGTTCTGGGAACTCTGACTCAGTTGATTTAATTCTTTTTTTCTCATGACCCTGTTTCCCTTTTTAACACACTTACTCTTTTCCTCTGAAAGTCTTATTCTCTAGGGTAGGTACTGCACTTAAATATGGACAGGAGGGCACCCGCCCTGGGCCCCTGTTTAAAGACCCTCCTTTGGCCTTCCTCTGCCTATGGGAGAGGATGTGGCCACCTGAAGCCTGTGCCCCACCTGAAAGTCCACAGATAGCTGGTACCTCAGAATTCTAAGCAGCTCCAGCCCACTTTGGGGTCCGTGTGGAACTTCTTTCCCAAGTCCATCCTACTAAGGCAGACTGTGCTGCTGGGATGTACCTCTAGTGCTTGAGATCCATATGGCTACAGTATTAAAATCATAAGACTTTAGTCTTGTTTGACTTCTGCAATTACAAGAGGTCCTTACATGTGATTTATATTCATCTTTTGTTGAGTATTGAGTATTACAATTTTAATACAGTTTATTCCTTTCTTAAAATGTGTATACATTTTTTGGGCACTCTCTGTATAGTTATAACTTTGATTTAATTAGTCATATGCTATGTGGGCCTCCATTTGTATTCTCAACGCAGGCCCAGAAATGTTAGGGGCAGGCATTCCTGGGACTCCCTCCTGGTCTCCTTTAAGTACACAGGCACCGAGTGGTATTTATGTCTCAGTTTCTCCAGCTAGAAAAAGACCTACCCCGGGCTGCTTAAAGATTATGATGGAGAAGAGAATGGACATGGGCGTGTGGTGGTGGGGGTTTGAGTGGTGAGTGGGAGGAGGAGGCAGACCAGAATAGACGAAGGGCAAACATTAGTCGTGGGTTAGGTGGGCACAATATGTGGAGCAGCATGAGCTTAGCAAGGCAGTTACCTTTTGGGACTCAGATTCTGTATCTGTCAATGTGGGTAATAATCCTCATGGTGGAGTGGTTTGAGTTCGTGAGATATAATATGTGTGACAGTCTGGCTGGACTGGGTCAGTCACGCCTGTAATCTAAGCACTCTGGGAGGCAGAGGTGGCTAGATTGCTTGACCTCAGGAGTTCAAGACAGGCCTGAGCCAGAGTGAGACCCCATCTCTAAAAGTAGCCAGGTGTTGTGGCGGGCGCCTATAGTCCCAGATATTCAGGAGGCTGAGGCAAGAGGATCACTTGAGCCCAGGAGTTTGAGGTTGCTGTGAGCTATGGCACCATGGCACTCTACCCAGGGCAACAAAGTGAGACTGTGCCTCAAACAAAACAAAACAAAACAAAACAAAAACCCCATAATAATATGTGTGAAAAACGCCTAGGACATAATAGATGCTCAACAAATGCCCACTCCTCTTTCTGCTGCTTACTGTAGTTTCTGGGCCTCTTCATTTCCTCAGGTAGTTTTCACCTCTGTAAGGTCGGAGGTGATTGTGTATTGCCCCCCAGTCCCACTTCCCCCACACCCTCACACTCCCAAGTGTAGAAAAATGTCTGCCCCTTGTGACCTCCCAGGGAGACTGGCAGAGTGGCAGGAGCAGAGCTGGGCCAGGCGCTTTGTGTTGGAGGGAAACTAGAGGGACTAGCTGCGGCAAAGCAATTTAAATGCAAATGTTTCCACAGAGAAATTGGAAATGACTTGAGGGGAAGGAGATGTTTTCTGAGTTAAGAGGTTACTCTTGTAGCCTCAAATTCTGGCCAGCACTCCTCTCCCCAGGGTCTTTCTCTCTTGGCTGTCAAGCTTGGGCAGTGCCCGCCCCCATGTTGGCAGGCAGCCTGTTCCTGGCACAGGTTTCCTGGGGGTAGGAGGTAGCTTTCTCACAGAATCATGGAGTCCGAGGTGTCAGAACCAGAGCAGAACCTGGCAATTTAGTCCAGTTTGTATAAGTCGTAGGGAGGAAACCAAGAAAGAGGGAGGGAAAAGTGACAAAGTCTCCCCTAAATTATATGGCACGTTTAGGACTAGAACCAGGTTTTCACTATAGGGCTGTTTCCACTAACAAAAACCCCAGCCAGTTTTTGGGAGCCCTGTTTTTATCTGTGATTCCTGGAGAATAGAAAGTTGTGGGCTGGCGGGTTTACTTGATCATTACGCATCTCTCTGTACACGAGGCTAATGTCCTAGAGAAGTCTCACCTCCTGGTTTAGGGTTTGAAAGTCTCGCCTAGTGGGGGATTTTTTCGGTTGTCTAATCTAAGGCCAGGGCTACAGTTTTACCGCAGATTTCCTTTCCTTTTGCCTGAAGTTTTGACACTGTTGCCCTGTGTGTGTATTGTTTGTCTGGGTGTTTGGGAATAGCAAAATCTTACAAATTGTTAACACTTGAAAGAACCTCAGAGAGAGCAAGAGAGAAACATGTTAGAGTAGATGTGGGAGATTTATTTTTCCTTCCTGAATTTTCAGGACCCGAAACATCAGACATACTGGGGAGGGCTCATCTGTGTGAATTGTCAGAGGCTATGGGGACACTTCTCTCCAGAGTGTTTTTCAGTTAGGGACAAGGAGGGGACTGAAGGAAATAGACTCTGCTTCTTCCTCAGGGGTGGGGACCTTCCAGCCCAGCACAGGGTTCTGCTTTCTGCTGTTCTTCATGGATATGCCCCTCTGCCCCTACACCCCCAATCCAGGCTTCTTGATCCATCTTTCTGCTTGGCTGTGGGGGCTGCTGGGATTACTGCAGCACGCAGGCTTCTAATTAAACTAATTAATCATGCCTGTTCCTTTATGCAGCATCCTTACTGTTCCCCCAGCACTGTACTGTGAGAGGGATGAGACTAAGGCCCAGCACTGGAGGATCCATGCGGATTCTAGGCTCCTCTTCCTTGGCCTGCAGTGGCAATTGTTTCTCTCGCTGCAAAGCTTTGCAATTAGCGCTTTTAGTCGTCTTTACCTGCATCTGTGCTCCCCGCCCACATATGATTTCGCATCCAGAATGGGAGTTTTTCTGCTGCTTAGGGAAGTGGTTCTTTCCTGCCTTCTGCTTCTGTGACTTTCACATGAATGGGATGGGGGCCACTGCAATGGAGCTGAAGAGACCCCCTTACCTTCCTGGAGCCAAACCAGGTAGGAAGGGGGAGCAGTGTGATTTGGAACACTGTTCACTTGTGACTCTAAGGGCCTCAGAGGGCCTAGGAACTAACTACATGAAGAGGAACAGGGCGTCTCAGACACATGCCCTACGGAAGATGCTCATTTCTTGGCCCCATGTCTTCCAGGTGGTGGAGGAGTCATCCTTCCTGACCCTGGACATGCTGGAGTCCTGTTTCCCTTATGTCCTGCTTCGAAATGCCTATCGGGAGGTGTCCCGAGCCTTCCTTCTAAACCGGGTGCCTGCCAGTGCCCACTGAAAAGGGCTCTTGGAGCCTACCTAAACCTATGCCATAGTGGAAGCTGTGGTCATTTTCTCAAGGGGTGGGATTGGGGTGGGGTCACTAGGAAAAGGGTCGGGAGTCAGAGCTGATGGAATGGTGCACAGAGGAACAATCAGGGCTGAGAAATCACAGAGAAGTGGGGCAGGCTGGGGTCATGGAGAACAGTTTGTAGAAAAAGTTAGGAGATTGGGGCCACATATGTGAATTTACAATGGAAACCAAGTGACATACAAGTATACCTTCTATATTCTGGTGACTGGAGCCTGTGCTCTGACAGGCATGAGTCTCTCCAACCTTCATCACTATTCTAGGATAATGCTGGTGGACAGAGATGATCAATCATTGTATTAAACCATAATGAGCTTATAATCCTCCAACTGGAGCTGCTATTGTCTCCTGCACATTCATTAAGACCATTATCTCCTCTCTTCCTTTTCCAAATGAGTTTAGCAAACATTCAGCCTGCTCATACTGCAAAGTAGCAGCAAAGGAATCCCCCCAGTATTCCTTTGTGGGGCTCTTTTAGAAGTCACTGGTTTCTTCCCTTGCCTCCAGTTTGACTGCCTTTCCTATTGGAGCAAAGAGAAGTGCCCATCCAAGATTCCCACTGCTCACCTGCTCTTCTACACATTGTGGGTAATGGATGAGCTCTTGCCTGCTTGATAACTCCGCAGCTCAGAGCTGAGGGTCAGTGAAGGTCCATTCTAGGTTACATAACAAATAATTAGACCAGGCTCATATGGGTTTTCCTTCCCATACCATTTGGGGGTACTCCTCCTATTTAAGGGGACTGATTTAACCCCAAATCCTCTTGTCAGTCCTGTCGCTCGAGGCAGGGATTTCTTTTCTAGATCTTAAATTTCACAGACCTCATTAGGTTGTAGCGCCCTAAGAGTGGATATCCTTGAGGGAGTACAAGCTGTTTTAACTTATCCCTTTTCTGCACTAATTAGAATTTCAAGTGTCAGAGCCTGGGGCGTTCAAGATGGCACTAAACTAGGTTTAGTTAACTCCGTGGCAGGAAACAGTGGCCTCCATTCATCACTTCTATATGCCCACTGCCATGGAGGACAGGAGCAACAGATCATATGTCACAGGTCTAGAGTGGTTGGAAGAGGCAACTGGCTGGTTGATTAATTAGGATTAATTAACCCATACTTCCAAGATGAAAGAGAAGCAACTGTTGATTTTCAGCGAAACTATCCAGCCTTCATTAAACCTGTTTGATAATTGTTTCTGGGTTTTGTGTGTTTACTTTTTATTTCTTAATACTCAGGCTTAGTCAATACTTTTGTGACAACCATAATCGACACACACATTTTTCTTAGCAACAATTGTCTGCTCTTTAGAATAGGAGCAATAGAGAATCTCGTTTCATACATGAGCTAATTGTCCTTCCTGGCTATGGGAAAGACATTATGATCTAAGGAATGATTTAGTCTCAGGCCTACTGAGACTGAAAACCAAGTTGATGAGGATGAGAAGGCTCAGAATTATCTGAACAACTACCCTGTACTCTGATATCTCTGCTTAGTTCTGCACGAGGGGATAGAGATCTCTTTTTGATTTGTTTATAGAAATGAATGACAGCAGGGCTGACCTCGTGCTTGTAATCCCAGCAGAGGAGGGAGGATTGCTTGAGGCCAGAAGTTTGAGAGTAGCTGGGAACATAGTGAGATCTTGTCTCTTAAGGGAAAAAAAAAGAAAAAGATGCTCCTATGCTCCTATCTCCCTGCAGAAACCTGAGTTAATTGAAAATTTAATTGAGATATTTAGTCCATATGTATTTGTAAGAAACAATACAGAGAGATTCTTTGTACCTTTGTACAGTTTACCTCAATGGTAACATCTTGCCAAACTATAGTAGCTTACATAATCACAATCAGGATATCGACATTGATATGATACACAGATCTTACTATAAGTTCCTCAGTTTTACTTACTTGTGTGAGGATTTAGTTCTACATAGCTTTATCACATGTGTAGATCTGTATATCTGCCAGTCAAGGTATGGAATAGTTCTATCTCTGCAAGGATCCCTCAAGTTGCTCTTCTATAACCACACCCACTTACCTCCCACAACCCCCTTCCCCATCCCTAATGCCTGTCCTCCATTTCTAAAATTGTCATTTGATATATCTTTTTATAGACATAATTATATACACATTTCTACCACCTATACTTTTTTTTTCTTTTGAGACAGAGTATCACTCTGGGTGGAGTGCTGTGGCAGCTGACAGCAACCTCAAACTCTTGGGCTCAAGCAACCCTCCTGCCTCAGCCTCCCAAGTAGTTGGGACTGCACGTGCCCTCCTTGATGGCTGGCTGGTTTTTCTATTTTTAGTAGAGACAGGGTTTCATTCTTGCTCAGGCTGGTCTTGAACTCCTGAGCTCAATCGATCCACCCATTTAGGCCTCCCAGAGTGCTAGGATTATAGGTGTGAGCCACTGTGCCTGGCCACTTTTGCTTTTTCAAGGTGCTTTTGTGTCCTAGCAATTCTGCAGAGTAGGCAGGGAAGGTTTTCCTATTTCAGGTCAGAAAACAGACTCAGAAATGATAAATGAATATTAAATGACTTAAGATCAAATGTTTAGCAGAACTAGCACTGGGACCCAAATCTGATGTTCAGTCCTAGACCTTTTCCTCCTGACCAGACTGCCTCTTCATAAGGGGAGATTTAGTTGTTAGAATTCAGAGACCCTAAAAGCAAATAGAAGAAGGTATAGACACAGTGTCTTCACCTTTACCCCCTGAAACAAAAGGTGAATGTCTAGAGGTAAAGGGACAGATAAGGTGACAAGACCATCTGCATTTCTGGCAATTTGCTTCCTTGACCAGGAGGGCTTCTGACCTCTTACAACCTGAGACGTAATCAACAATGAACTGCTTTCTGCTCTCAGTCCCCAGTTTGCTTTACCTTGGCCCCAGAGGAATTGAGGAATGAATATCAGGGAGAAATTCTGACCCTGATTGTTTTGTCTTGCAGGCAGAGAATAGGTTCTAGCGTTAGCATTTTCATTAGTGCAATGTTTTCATTAAAATCTCCATTAACTTGTTTGCAGCAATAAAATGGAATTATCCCTCCTACCAGGCCTGGGGCAAGATCCTTGATAGGAACTCCTTTTCCTTTGGACATTAGAAACATCCCCCACCCCCACCCTGCCACTGTGGTGTTCACTCCAATGGGCAGGTGAGGGCAACTTCAACGTGCAGAAGGTTCAGGGCATGAGTAACGGGATCTTGTTCTTCAGTACTTTGTGTTGCAGGAAGGGAACAACTGTTTGTGAGAACCAGGACCCAGGAGGTAGGGAGGTCCTGGCTAGAGATGGGGCTTGCTTAATCTGAGGTCCCTAGGCCTGTATCAGTTCTTCTCCAACAAAGTTTGAGAAGCTGGCACATGGCTGAAATGCACTCACGCGTTTGGGGGAAGAGTGTTCTTCCATTCCTCCTCCCCACAAGGCCTCCTGCCTCTCCTAAGTACTTGTCATCAAAGGAGATGAATCCCCCCTCAGCCCCCACACCTCCTCGAGTTGTCAAGTACTCTCCCTCCCACCTGCATAGGAAGCAGGAGCAGCAGGCCAGGCTGCAGGTTGGGGAAGTCAGAAGTTAACTTGAGCTGAGTTTGCAGCTCTGGAGAGATTGAGGAGCAGGCTTTTCTCTTGTCACTTTGGAAGAAGAAGATTGTGAGGCTGCCCCTTTAAATAGCATTCCCGTAGGAGGCAGATCACATCCATCCGTCACCTGCTGCCAAAGCATCATTTTTTGGTCTCTATCAAACTCAAAGCTTTTTGGAAAGGATTGTGGGGTTAGGGGAGTGAGGAGGCAGGGGGCAGTTCAGAAGCTGAAAAGGGGAAGAATGAGGTTGGGCAGAAGGAGCCTGGGAAAGATGGGGGTGGGGGGCAAGAGGAACAGGCAGGGAGAGAAGAATAGCTGCCTTTTAAGCCTATGAATGGAACAAGCATACCCTATTCTTATCTCTTTAGAGGTGCAGTAAGGCAGAAATGGGATTGGATTGCAACAAGAGGAATGAGATTGAGGCTAAACACCATGACTGGTGACTAAAGAGGGTAAAAGGGAGCACAGAATGGAGAGATTGGGAGACTTGGCTCAGGCTTTGTCACTCACCACACAATTTTTCTGGGCTTGATTTTCCTATTTATTAAATGAAAGGGTTTAGACTAGGACTCTAAAGTCTCTTTCAATAATAACTTTTTTTGTGTATGTGTGAATTCCCCTTAAAATAGGTTAGGAGTTAGGGGGGCCTGGGAAAGCAGGATGTGCTACTATGTTGACAAGAAATGTTACCAGATTCCTCTGGAAGTAGGAAGTACGTCTCCTGCCTCTTTCCCACCTCTGCCAGTCTAAATACCTGCCTAAATTGGGAAACTCCTTAGCTTAATCCTAATTTCCTAATTAGCACTCTCTAGCTCTAATTTTTTATTTGTAATTCTTTTGTAATTTCTAGCCCATTCCTTTTCCCATTGATAAGGAAGGAGATTGCTCCCAAATTTTGAGAATTGGCTTGTAGGAGTGTGACTAGGGTCTTAGATGCAGCTATTTCTTGGCTGGGACTTTTCCTTTGGCAAGGAGGAAAAAGGGAGACCTGGCTGAAGTTAGAGGGATAGAGAGGGGCAAGTCCTTATCTCCACCTCAGACTCTGCCATCTCCTGCCTCTGTATGTCCTGGAAGCTGGTTCTGCTGATACTTCTGCCAGATCTGAATCCCCACCTGACTTGGCAATTCTTTTTGCCTTGGGAGTATTAGCTCTCACAGTCCATCCTTTTCTTCACCCTTCTTTTTTATTCCTTTTCCTAAGAAAGGGGGAGCCTCCACCCCATATTTAGAACAGAGTAAATATCACACCAATCATCCCTCCTTTCAACCGCTAGAGTTCCTGATGTTAAAATTCACATTCTGGTATCCTGGATGAATTTCCTCTTTGGGATCCAACATTTAGTGAAGTGCATACATCTCCACTTTCTGTTTACATGGGAGATTCCCCAATGGCAAAGTAGATGCTTATTAAAGGAGAGAAGTGGCTCCTGCAAAAGTCCCAGGTAGGACTCAGGTGGATGGAAGAGGGTTTACCCTATTTCGTGGTCTTGGGTTCAAATTCCAGTTCATTCATTCCGCAGATGTTTACTAAGCAGGTAGGCTGTTTTGTGCTGGGCCTTCAACCCTTAGCTGCTTTCTCTGAAGACAAAGTAAGAGGGAATGAGCTGGAAGGGCTGCAGCAGGAGTGAACTATCAGAAATAATTTTCCTGGCTGTGTGGAGCTATTTCATAGTCAAGGAAGATGCGGTGCTATCTGCTCTGGAGAGCTTTAAACTTGGGAAAAATTCTCTGGCAGGCAGGTAGTTAGAGGCACCAGAAGGAAGGCCACAGTATTGGAGACGGGTGGGGAAGATCAAGCTGAGGGACCAAGCTGGGATGCCCTCACAGCTCAGAGCAGACCCTGAACTTTTCCATTCAAAGACACCAGCGCGGGGAAGGTCTGGTCCGGCTGGGTGGTGATGGTGGTGGTTTCATTCAGCAGAGCCCAGGTTTCCCGGGGGGAGATACGGGCTTCTCCCCACCCCTCCCCACACAGTGGACACGCAGGCAGCTAGGCACACGTGCATCTCGGAAACCACACGCACATACCCAGAAACTCAAAACACACACCGAGGGAGCCCACACTTTACCACCCACACCGAAGTCCTGCCCGCCCCCTGTGCGGCACTCTGTAAACACGCACACGCACTCACATCCACCCGCGCAGGGCACACGCAGCCCCGCGTACCGGGCGCCTGTGCGCGCGCTCGCCCTTGGGCGCTGGTGTCTGTGTGTGCCCCCGGCTTCCATGGTTCCTTGGGGAGGGGGGAGTGGCTGCGAGGAGTGAGAGACTGGCGGGCAGGCTGAGGAGAAGGGAGGGGGAGCAGCGGGAGGGAACCCGGCCAGGGAGGAGGAGAGAGGCGAGGAGGCGGCTCTGGCAGCGCGCGGCGGCGGCGGCGGCGGCGGCGGCGGCGAGCTTGGACTGGGAACCCAGAGCTCTGCTGGGCAGCGGGAGAGGAGGAGCCGCAGGAACTGCAGCTCTGCCGGCTTGGGCCGAGCCTACAGACACTGGCCTGGCTGATCCACGCCAGCCGCAGGTGGGAAGGGTCTGGGATGGGGTGGGGGTGGGGGCGGAGTGAGGGTCTCTGGGTTAGGGCTGTAGCTGAGCCGAGGTGCTGTCTCCTCCCTCTGTTCCCTAGACAGTGGCTGAGCATGGAGCTGTCCCCCCGCAGTCCTCCGGAGATGCTGGAGTCGGATTGCCCGTCACCCCTGGAGCTGAAGTCAGCCCCCAGCAAGAAGATGTGGATTAAGCTCCGGTCTCTGTGAGTCCCCGGCTGGGGGATGGGGGGAAGGGACCTTAGGGAGCCTGAAGGGGGTGGAGGGAATAGCTGGAGCTGGGCTGGTAGATTTTCTCGGGCACACATGTTGGCAGGTGTGAGGAAACACGGCCCTGACACGCGTGGCCAGGCCACATGTGCAAGGCATGTACGGAGCAAGTCGGCTGGTCAGAGCGGGCTTAGGAGTTGCGGGGGTAACGATGTGACACGCAGCGCGGAGAGGCGGCACGGTATGTGCAGGGCTGCGGAGGGGCAGTGAGGTGCAGAGTTGTGCAGGTGTGAGGCATCACATGTGTGTTCATGAGTGACCGTGGGTCACAGAGGTGTGTAGAGCGACTGCACACATGCAGATCTAGTGCCTGGGGATACTTGTGCCAACCTGTGGGTCATAGATTCTCAGATGGGATCGGTAGTTTTGCCTCCTGTATCCTACAGGGAGCGGAGGTGGGAGTTGAGGGCACCCTGTACCTGAGCTGCTCATCTCTAAGGGCCTGGAAACTCACTCTGCCTATAAATGATGAGGGCACCCACCTGGAATCTGGAGGGTGGTGGAGCCCCCACCTGGGAGTTGGAGGCGGTGGTGGTGGTGAATAAAGATTGACAGGAGCAAGGTAACTGGCAATCACAGCCTTTTTGTTTATATAGGGTCTCCCAGGATCTCCAAGCACATCTAGGTATCTTTTCTATTATTGTAGGACCAGAGCGTGGGGGAGGAATAAATGTGGAAAGGGAGGACTCAGGTATCTAGTCTTGGTACTCTAGTCCCAGGGAAGGAAAGGAACTTTTCTTCTTTCTCCGGAAAAAAAAGGATTGAGTCAAAGACAAGCCATGCGTTATGTTTATCTCCCAGTCAGCTGCTGCCGTTGGGTAATCTCCGCAGTCTGTTGGTTCTTAATCAGAGAACAAGGGAAGATGCCCCTCTTCCTGAGATGATTCTCCACAGCCCCAGGAAAGAGGCCCTAGATAGCAGAGGATGAATGTTTAGGGAGGAAACACAGTGAACATAGCCCCTGAACCTAGTGCCTCCCCAATATCCTCAAGAGAGCACACTGAAGCTTTATATTTCCGATTCTTTGTAGAGGGAGAGATGGGAGTAGGGGATGGATAGATACTTATGATTGCATTGTTCTTTAAACACTTCACCTGTGGTGGGGCTGTGTGATTTATACACTAGCTGTTTAGAGAGGCCTTAGGGGGAACTGAGGCACAGTGGGCAACAAGGCTTGGAATCCAAATGTGCTTCTCCATCCTCCTCCGTTGCTGCCTCTGGCCAATGCAATTTGCTGGGCTCTATGAAGCGCAGCCTTGGAATGGGTTCTGGGGTGAAGAATCAGAAAACCAGATTGAATTGATTTTTGTTGGGAGGAGCACTGGGTGATTCTTGATAGAAAATGATGCTCTGTTAATGGTAACTAAGCTGGGGAAAGGGGCAGGTAAGGCAGTGGTTGAAAGGCAAAGAAGGGACATCAGGGTCTATAAATGGGAGAATCCAAGGTGTCACAGGAGGGCTTCCCTAGCACTCATACTTGGATACCCAGCAGATACTTATCTTGCCTCCATTCCAGGAAACAGGGTCCTGCAAAAAGACTGGAGTTTACCAGTATCACTATCTCCTACACTTTTCTAACCCAAAGTTTTTCCTGAAAATGAATTGCTGTTTCTTCCTTTCCTGTGAGAAGAGGATCTCCAGAAGGAGGCATCGAAACCTAGGAAGAGAAGGGAGCGGAGGCAGCAGCCCCCTCCAGAGTGCCTTAGCTGAGATGTCCTCATATGAGATCCTGGTGGACAAGGAGCATGGATTTCATTGATTAGATTATGCTGGGCTTCACTCACTTCAGCAATTTGGTCCTTAAGAATGCTAGCTACAAAAAAAAAAAAAAAAAAAAAAAAAAAAAGAATGCTAGCTACATGTAATAACTTACCCGGAAAACTACCATCTCTTGATTATTAATCACCAGGAATAGATAGATTCTCAATCTCACTTTTTTATTTTATTTATTTTTTTTTTAGAGACAGTCTCACTTTGTCACCCTTGGTGGAGTTCTGTGGCATCACAGCTCACAGCAACCTCCAGCTCTTGGGCTTGGCGATTGTCTTGCCTCAGCCTCCCAAGTAGCTGAGACTACAGGCACCTGCCACAATGCCTGGCTATTTTTTTTTTTTTTTTTTTGTTGTTGGTGTTTCACTTGGGCCAGGTTCGAACTCACCACCCTTGGTATATGGGGCCGGCACCCTACTCACTGAGCCACAGGCACCACCCTAGTCTCACTTCCTTAAAGCAAAAAAAGATCTTGATATCAAAGTAGATCCAAAATTGATGGCTTACTGGATTTGGCCTTGGTTTAATATTTGGAAGGCTTTGACAATCAGATGAAGGGAAATAAAAGGATTTAGAGCTTTAGCTTCATAGGAAGATGAAGTTCCCTTACTCACGGGTCAGATGGTTTCTTAAGACATGAGAAAGGAGGCATTTTCTCTTTTAAATGTTAGTAAAGGTATACCCCTCAACCCTGCTGCATGGGCCAGGGTGAGAAGGGGTTGTTTAGTATGGAAATAGGGGGGTATATATTGTCTAGGATTGGGTACAGGGTGGAAATGAAGACAGATGAAATATGTGTGTGTGTGTGTGTGTGTGTGTGTATTTATTGTCTGTCTATCTATCTATCTAGATTACTCAGCACATTTCATTTTCTCCCCTCTACCCTTTTTTAATTTCTAATCTAGGACATCTAGACTGTCTTCAGGGAGACCAGCCTGGTGTTTTTGTGTCTGGATAAAATGCTCACATTAATATAGTTGTGCATGGCAATTTCTTTTTGGGAGGAGAATCCAGGAATTCTGTTTCCCACACTAAGGCTCTGTCAAGGATAAATTCAGAATCTGGAGTATATGCCCTGAAGAGAGTCTCAGTAAAGGTAAACAGTGGGGTTTACCTTTAGCTAGCAGGACAATTGTCCTAATAAGCAAACTCATGAACTGAGGCATGGGAGAGGCCATCTGAAGATGATGGGCTGGCCGGGATGATTTTCAGCATCTCTAACCCTAAGATGAAGGATTTGGCCTGTCTACCCATCTCCAAGATCAGAGTGCTTTAGGGAATGTGGGGAGGGTCAAGAGAGGTAGAGAGAGTTTTTTGTGTCTTGTGAATCAAGAAAACTGGTAAACCATCCTCAGTTTATTCACTCATCCAACAACTATTTATTGAGAGTACCTTTCACGGATGAGGTGGCATTCTGGATGCTGGGGATACAGGGACAGACAAAATGGTCCCTGCTACTCTTGTGACACTTGCAATCTGCTTTAGTTCCATCAATTGTCATGGAGAATGGGGGAGACATCCTATTCCTCATTTCAGTGAAATTTTACCATTTTGGGTTTCTGCCTAATTTTGGGAGGGGGGCAGATAGGGGTTTTCTCTTGGGATAGTACAAGTGTCGCTCTCTTTTCTCTGCTCCAGTCTCTCTCTTAAAATTTTACATTTTACAGATAGAACATCTTTCCTTTGGGACAGTATAGACATAATGCTTTTCTCTTTCTCTACAGAGAAATCTAGAGCCGATATCTAGGCTCTGTGTTCTATGCTGTGGTCCAAGGTCATTACAGTTGAGCTGGAATGAGGCCCCAGTTGAGGATTACTTTTGCTTCATCTTGCTTTATCAGAGTCTAGTGTGATACCTTGAACACAACAAGCACTCAGTTAATGCTGTTAAATAAAGGAATGAACAATCCAATCAATGAATGTATACATATATGTAATGAGGCCCCATTAAGTGGTGCGTGTATACTTCTGTGTTTGTGTGTGTGGGAGGGTAGGAAATGGAGACAGAGGTACAGAGATGATGTTTTTTGAGAGATACTTAAAAGATGTTGGGTTTGGGGACCTCAGGACAGAGCCTGGTACTGAAGGAGTTACATAGAGAATACAGAAACTATGGCATCTGGATTGTGTGAATGAGATATGCCAGGATGGAACTGTGAGCACTGCCTGACATGTGCGTGTGTGCATATGTGTCTGTGTACAGGGTGATGTGCATGCTGGGGACAGTTTGTGGAAGCAGAGCTCCATGGTGATGTATGTTTGTCTGAATGTTTATAAATGGCACGTATGATAATAATTGTGTTGGAAAGGTATGTACTTGCCTCAATACCTGAAGTTGTCCTAGGCATGAATGAGATGATGTATGAGTGTATGTGAGTATGCATGTAGGCAGTCGGATAATATGTATATGTGATCTTGTGTATTTGTGACACACTCAATTTTTTTTCACAATCCTGGGAAGATCCAGTGGGCAGAAGGAGGAGCTGAGGAAGGCTCAGTGACTTACCCTGTCTTTTGCCTTCATTATGTATATGCCCCGTGATGTGATCTTCTGTGGCTCTTACCAGTTTTGAAAATCAGGCTGCCATCCTCTGCATGTGGACGTGGGGCTGCTGTGCAGATTGCAGCAGAAGCTATGGCTCCCTCGGCCTCTGGAGAAAGAGGAGCATCATTTCTTCCAGGCCTTGGCAGGGATGATTTTTAGTGCCGTCCTCCCTGGATTAGCCCTTCTGCTTTTATTTCCAACTATGGCATAGGAAATCTCTCCTCCCCAGGGTTTATAGCCCGCTCTTCCATCAAATGTTTTCTGTCTCGATTTTCTCCATCGTCTTTGTCTTGAATGAAGACTGTGTGGTATTTCTGGGAAGATGGAGGGTGGAAAATTCCTGCAGTGAGGTGAAGGGGAGGTGCAGAGATAGGGGAAATAAAATTCAGACCAAAAGAAGAACTTCACAACCTCTGGTCAGAATGGGTGGTTGGCGGCAGGGAACTGGAGGCATAGGGAATATTAGGGGACTTGAGTTTTAGTTCACATCTCTACTCTGCCAGTTAGTAGCTGTGTAATCTTGAATTTAGTCTGTCTTAGTTCTTCATTTGCTATTATCACATGAAAGTGGCATTTAAGTGATATAAACTGTGGAGATCTTTGGATTGGGGGAGCTTGCTTTGTGGAAAAGGTAGGGGTCTGGGAAAAATGACAGAGAAAAATAAAGACTCAAGAGGCAGGAATATGAATTACCTAATAGGCTCAAGTCCTAGTGTCTAGGACCTGATTTGGAGGAGTCTTGTTGATGGATGGTTATCTGGAAGGAGTGAGGGGCAGGTGGCGGAGCTTAGAGACCAGAAGGCTGGGTGGAGCTAAAAGAGGGCTGTACTGGGAAGAATGTGGGCCACTGGGGTCAAAAGAAAGGAGAGGAGTTTGCTCTTTATCATCCCCCCCAGTGGTCAAACTGAAAGTAGATGGAGTCGTTGCTGCATCCCACAGTTGTGAGACAGTGAGTGTGGGGAGGCCAAGGGCTGCCATGGGTGGGTTCTTGAATACTCCCTTGCCATTTTCCCCATAGCCCTAGCCTTGAGGGAAATGTCATCACATTTCCTATTTTAGAGACTGTCTAAAGTCTGTAGAACCCCAATATCACTCTGCCTGTCTGAGAGCCTCAGGAGGCAGTTTGGGAACAGAGAGGAGATGGCACATTTGAGCTTGCATTGGTCATTTTGCCCAGAGGAAGGTGAAGGAGGTTGGGATGCAGTGGGACTGGAAGACCAGGTGAGAGACCCAGAGAGAGAGAAGCCCAGATGTCAATAGGCCCTTCTTCACCTGCTCTCCACCTGTAATAAGTGAAGCGAATGGTTGTCTCCCAGATACTTATTCATTCTCTCTCTCTCTCTCTTTCTTTTTTTACTACCCTTGGACTGGGATGGAGGAGCAGGAAACCTTGAAACAGGTCCCTCTCTGTCAAATCTTTAAAGGCATCATTGAGGATTTGTCTCCAACTTCTCTGCTCTTTCCTCCTCTTTGGTTCCCCTGCATCCTCTCCTGTGCCTCATCCTTCTCTGGGTTCCCTTTCTGTGTCAGGCTCTAAATCCCACTTCTTTCTTGTCCCACTTGCCCTCTCTGTCCTTGTTCCCTTTGACTACCCTCTCATTCTTTCCCTCAGTTCTCCTCCTCCCTGGTCTAGGCTAGGAGCCAGTGAGTTCCTGGGGCTCCCTCCCCTCGCCCAGGTGTCGCTGTGCTGATGGTGCAGCATGAGTTTGCTGAGGGGCCTTCTTAGAAGTCCAGCCTCAACTCCTGCCTTCTACAAGGCATTTCTTTGCCTTCTCAGTGACCTCATCCTCCCAGCTCCTCTGGGGAGGAAGCCAAGTAATTGCCTTTGAATCTCAGGGGGCTGATTTTCTCAGGTACGGAAGTTGAGTAGCTATTTTCCAACTCTCTTCAGGATAGCAGCAGAGAGGGGGACAAAACCAGGGCAGCAGGTGGGGTGGAGGTGAGACAACTGGGGAGGCTGGAAGCTGTTAGATAATGAGGCTGTCCCCTAAGGGAGGAAGACTAAATGGTCCAAGAGAACTGGGGGACCACTTTTCCCTTTCTTTGGTAAGTAGCATAAATGGGAATTGAGGGGAAAAGAACAATTTCTGAGAAGGGAAAAGAGGAAAACCAAGTCGTTCATTCAGTGCAGGGCAGTCCCCAGGGCCAGCACTCTTACCCGGCCACCCTCTTGTCCCTCCACCCTGCCATGGCTCCTCTCCCCACATGTCCTGCTGCACCTATGGCGCTGATCCCTGTCTGGAAGAAAACATCAGGTTAGGATGCTACCTCAGCATCCCAGACCTGGCAGAGGGTCCACTGAAATAGCTGTGATGGGCTTTTTTTGGTGGAGAGGCAGGCATGGAGGGAAAAGGGCCAGGTATTTCCAGGGTGAGGCCTGGGGTGTGGGGCATGGAGAAGAGCTAGGAAGGGGGTGCTGCAGGTGGTGCTGGTGGATAAAGCCAGGTTCCCAGGTCAGTTGATTCCACAGCAGCAGTGAGAAGTCAGATTTGCAAATAATTATGGTGGCTGCAGTGGGGGTGATTTGGTTCTGCCAGCTGGTGTTGGTACGGTTTAGGTTGGGAAAGGAGCTTGCTGGGGTGGGGGTGTTTAGTGATTTTCTGACAGCAGGACCTGGGTGTAGGGAAGTTTCTCCTTTCATTCCTGTTTCTTGGCTTCTCTGCTCCCCTTTTTATCAGCTTTTGCATATCTAGCTTGGCACCATCTCCCTGGTTCTCTCCTTGATGCCCACCTTGTTTGGAAACTTCCTGGGGCCTGGGCTGAGTAAGCACACATGCCAACAGTGTTGCCAAGCTCCCTAAACCCTGAGCATCTCCCTACCAAACAGTAGCTTTAGAAAATCTAATCCAGAAGATGTATAATAAATCAGATTGCACTAGACACCTCAAAGACTTCTGTGTCCCTCTTGTTCTCTCTCATTCTGTTCATCTTTGAAATGCCAAGAAAATTTACTGTTGTTTTCATTGCAGTGAAATAGATTGAGGATAGATATTCAGGAGAACTTCCTGAAAAGTTCATGGAGGTTTGAATGTAACCTTTCTCTGATAAGACAAAAAAGCCTCTCTCCTCCTTTAAGCAGCAGGTTAGAGCTGACTTGGGGAAGCACTAAGTCAGTCAGACAGGACGAACTCTGGAACTGGGGCATTGAGGCCTGGCATCCTAATACCCTAATGCCTCCACCCCTGGTCCTAAATCTGGGAATCATAAAGTGTCACGGGGGAAACTGATGCCCAGAGATAATTGGTAAGATGGAGAGCAATGCTGGGACTGGACCCAAACCCTGCAGATCTGCAGCCCAGTGCTGCTCCGATCACGTTGGTAGTCAGTACCTTGCCAAGCTTCCAACTCACTTTTCCATCTCAGGCCTCCTTCAACATCTGTTAGGCCCCCTAGAAGCAGGGCATCTGCTGGGAACATCTGTTGGGTTGTGGCTTGGAGGGCTGGTGGAGTGGTCCTCATGGAGGTGTAAATGAGCAGAATTAAATAGTGCAGGGGGGGAGAGGAGGGGTAGACAAATGAACCAGATAAAGTTCTTCCAGACGTGGTACTAGGAGCCTCTTCAAAATTTGCCTTCCTCTGACCTTGCCCACACTCCCCAGTTCCTCCCCCTCTCAAGGGCTGATGTCTGAGGGAGAAGTGACTCATTTGTGTTATGGGCTGGGAGCTGGGACACCTGGGTTCTTATTCATCTGGGCTAAGGCTCAAGCTGCTTAGATCAGCAGTCCCCAACCTTTTTGGCACCAGGGACCAGTTACATGGAAAACAATTTTTCTACTGACTGGGGGAGAGGAGGATGGTTTCGGGATGATTCAAGTGCATTACATTTATTGTGCACTTTATTATTTTTATTATTACATTGTAATATTATGTATAATGAAATAATTATACACCTCATCATAATGCAGCATCAATGGGAGCCCTGAGCTTATTTTCCTCTAACTAGATGGTTCTAGCACTAGTATCACTGCCTCAGCTCTCCCTCAGACCATGCTGCATTAGATCCTCCTGAGGAGCTACCTAGACCCCTGGAGCATGCAGTTTACAGTGGGGTTCCTCTCCTATGAGAGTCTAATGCCACTGCTGATCTGGTGGGAGGCGGAGCTTAGGCGGTGATGGGAGCAATGGGGAGCCGCTGTAAATACAGATGGAGTTTGCTCACTCACCCACCACGCACCTCCTGCTGTGCAGCCTGGTTCCTAATGGGCCATGGACTGGTAGAGGACTGGGTGAGGGTGGGGGGTTGATGACGTAGGCTTAGATTATTCCCCTCTTCATGTGATCTGAGTTGTGCTGGGCTGTTGCTAGGAATACTTGTTAGAAAGGGCTTCTGGTCAGAAGGCGGAGGGAGAATTGCCTTCAGACACACATACACAGGTGGAGTCTGAAGACTACAGACTCTGCCCTAGCCCCCTTCAGTGTATCCCCAGATTCTCCTCTGCAGTACCTTTCAAATCTCCTTTCCTTCCTCCCAGTCCCCTTAGTCCCTCCTCCCCCGTTTCCTCCTCTTCCTCCACTCTCCTGGTTTCTAGCCTTTCCCTACTCTCTTCCAGTCTTCTTCAGGCCCTATCCCTACCCCACCCCCTTCCCATCCCCATGTCCGGTCACTTTCCCCTTCCCCTTCCCCATCTCCTTCCTCTTCCCCATCTCCATCCCCTTTTCCATCCCCTTCCCACTTCCTCCTCCACCATCCACTTCCCAGCTCCTCTGTCCAGCATCTAGAGATCTCAGCACTGCTGCCATGTCAACAGTGCCTCCCAGGATGGCACCCCAGCTCTGCTACCAGGGGGCTATTTTTATCTCTGGAGCCACCCCCGCCACTATGCCCAGCCAGCTGCTAGAATTGGGGCTGCTTGTGTAGCAATGGAAAGCCGAGGAGCAAGAAGAGTGGGAACCCCTGGGTAAGGTAGAGAGATGGTTGTTCTTGGTGTCCAGAGCATCATGCTTTGTATAGGCCCAGCCTCCTCTTTCACTGCCTCCCTGGCCTCTGTGGAATAAGAAGCCAGAGAGAAGCCCTAAAGATCTGGAGTGGTGGTGTCAGGGAGACTAGAGCTTTTCTACAAATATCTCAGGTGCCATTTGAGGTCTGGCTGGAAAATCAGGGGTCCTAGGTACAAAGGTAGGAAAATGGGACTTTGTTTATAGAAGACTCTTAATGAATATTTTCTAAACTGACTAAAGGATTGGAATAAAGAATCCTTTGCATTCGTGTATCACTTTATAGTTCCCAAGGTGCTCTCATACCCTGTCTCATCAGGTCCTGGTGAGAATTCTGTGATGCACATATCCACCTATTTTACAGATCAGGAAACTGAGCTTATAGTGACTTGCCCAAGGTAACACAGAGTGATAAAGTCCAGGCAAAATTCTTCTGATTTTAACTTGTGTCTCCTTTTTTTTTGGATTTAGATGATTTCCTTGGTCCTTTCAATTTATGAGATTTTGGAGCTTTGAGGTCAGTCAGTTAATCCCTTATCCAGTACACCCGGCCTTGCCTCTGACCAGGTGTGCTGACTTTCCTGTCCCAACCCCTATTCTTTGGTGCAGGGTGTGGAAAGCTGGGGATGGGCAGAGGAGGAAGGCATTATGCTTGGGCTCCTTTCTGTTTTAAGACTAAATTTAAGTGCTAAAGGAAAATCCATGTTGGACCTTTTCCTGGGATCATCACATTTGTGCCCTGTCTCCTTAGTTCAGAGATAGAGGGTAGGGTGTGTGTACATGTGAGAATTTTTTTCTCCAGGAAGGGATGGTGGTTGACTAATATTCCTTCTTATTAAAATAGGTAATAATAGGCTAGGGTGAGTGATGTGGCCTATGTATGTGGGGTGAGATGGTGAGCAGTCATTTGTGTAAACCACTTGGGTTCTATTGGGACAGGAGATCAGTGGAATGCACCAAACATGCCCTTCGAGGCTTTTCTAGTCTAAGAAATCTCTCTTTCATTAGGAGGGTTACTTGGCTAGAGTAGCAGGGCCTGGAGTGAGGGGACAAGGTGAGGGAGGGGAGCTGGCCTGGCACTGGTGCTCCAGACTGTGCTACTACCTGCTCCCACTCCCACCCCCATCCCTCAAAGCAAGCACGACTTCTCCTTATTACCTGGGTGGCATGGCAGTTCAGGGTTTTTTGACACTGGGTCTAGTCCACCCACCATTTCTTCCTTCCTTTCTTTTTTGAGACAGGGGTCTTGCCCTGTCGCTCAGGCTAGAGTGCAGTGGCCCAATCATAGCTCACTGCAATCTAAAACTCCTGAGATCCTCCTGTCTCAGCCTCCCAAGTAGTTGGAACTACAGGCCTCCATCACCACATGGGACTAATTCTTCTTATTTTTTGTAGGTATGGAGTCTTGCTATATTGTCCAGACTTTTCTCCAATTCCTGCCTCAAGTGATCCTCCTGCCTCTGCCTCCCAAATTGCTGGGATTACATGTGTGAGCCACTGTGCCCAACCATAATCTTCTCTAAAACACCAATTAGCTTGTCATTGTGGGGAGGGTGGTGGTGGGACACACAGAGGAAAAGGTGCAGAGAGAGCAGGTTTCCTTTCTTCCAAAATCTGCAGCTCCTGCTTTATGGCTACCAGATGTTCAACAGAAAATAATTTGTATTTAACCTCCATTCCTCTTGTTGCTGTTGAAACCCCCTTCCGCTTATCCCTGTACTCAGTGGAGCTGAGAAACAGCAGGTTCCCAAACTTCATTTGTTTATAATCTTTCAAGGCTTTGGCACAGTGTGACAAGGTATTTTACTTTCTCCCTGCTTTTGAGGGGTTGAGGTGAGGAGGAAGACTTTCTGTTATAAAATCCTAGCTCTTGACCTGTGTCTTCTCTTTTCCCTATGTCCTGTTACACTTCTCACTAATCTCCTTTCCCCATTGCTACATCACCCCTGGCCTTAGATCTAGATCTAGGCAGTCCTGGAAGCCCGGGACTCTTCACTGGATGCGTTTGGCTTCACCCGCGATCTCACCTTCTCAGCCCCGCCGAACCCCTCAGCTGACCAATCGCAGCGCCAGTGTTCGTGTCTTCGTGACGTCACCTCACAGCCAATCAGGACGCGGGCTGAGGCTGTGTGCTCACAGCCCCTTGGCGCTGCAGAGGCCGGGTGCTCGTCCCCAACCTGAGCTAACGCAACCAGAAGAGGGAGTCCTGGTCCCCCGTCCTTCCTGAGTGCTTTTCATCACTTCTCTGCCTCTGAACTGGATTGATCTCTAGTTATATGATTAGTCCCCAAAGTCTGTTTTAAATAATTTTGGGAGTGTTAAAATAATTTGCTGGGAGTGTTAAAATAATTTGCTCAACCTCTTGGCTTCTTTGAGCAAATTCTCCTGACATTTATTCAGTGCTTGAAGGTGGGAGGCCCTGCCCTCCCTGTTGAGCCGGCCTCTGGATTAGGATCCCTTGAATCCTCCCTTCAGCAAGCTCCTCCTCTATGGTTTCTAATTCTCTGTGGGAAGATCGCCCTCCTGTGTTGCTTCTATCAGGTGGGTTAAAGCTCATTTAACCAAAAAAGACCCTGAGAGGAAGTTGAATCTGCTCAGCCCCTCTGTGGGGGAGGGCTCTGGCAGAGTCTTTTCTCCTGTCGCTACATCTCCGTGACAGATTCAGGATGGTTTTCTGTCCCTAAACCCTTTTTCTCAAAGAGGAGCCCCACCTTCTTAGAGCAGGGGGCTGGCCTGAGCTATTTATGTCCTTTCTGGGATTCTTCTGAGAACAGATTCTTGCTTTCACTCTGATGCAGATGTGAAACTTTTTCCCCTGCAGCCTCTCACCCAGTTCTGCAGGCTGGTCTCTGCCTCATCACTCTCTTCCTCTTCCAGCCAGGCTCCTCCCCAAAGTTCTCTCTGGTCAGTCACTCAGTTCTTCTGGGACCTGGAGAAGGAAGTCAGGGGCCACGGAGGGAGTTGTTCCCCCCTTGGGGGCCTGGGGCCCCTGGGTCAACATTTTGATACTCTGAAGTAGGAAACTTTGGTTCCCATGGCAAACCCTGTTCCTGTTCAGAGGATCCATCTCCAGGGCCCCATCTTCAGGTAGGTGCTGGGGATGAGGAGAGAGGCAGCAAGGAGGAGGACAGGTTGCTTGTGGAGCCACCAGTTATAGTTCTGTGGAGGAGAGGGATCAAGCCCTGACCGTCCCCATGAGTGTGTGCCACCTTCTCCACCTTTTACTCCATCTAGGTTGCCCTTCACCTATCCCCACCCCTCATCTCCCTTTCCTGTTTATCGCTTCCTCTTGACTATGCTGGGGAACTTAGCAGTGTTCCCCCTGCTTTCTCTCCTTCCTGACCCACAGCATGCTTAGGACCTCACTCACATCCCCTTAAAATTTCCTCATTTTGTCTTAAGAACTTAAACTGGAAATAAAATTTTCATGACCCTCAGCCTTGGCTTGAGGTGGCCTTGTCTCAAGCTGCCTACTTATGGTGATCTTTTCCAGAGCATGGGTGCTGGAAGTAGTGGAAGCGGGCTTCGGAAATCCCCAGAGCATCAGCCATGTGGTGACCCAAAGAAATTGATTGATAGAAATGGCTATGGAAGCTGAGCTCTGGGGGGATGTTTGGGTTATTACTGTGAGAAGTCTTTGCTTCCAGGCAAGATCTAGGAGAGACTGAGGCCCTCCATGGGTGAGAATCTGGGGCTTTTCTGATAGTGTAGGGACTGAGGGTAAAAGAGAACAAAGTGGTGGTGAAACAGGGGTATGGATAGAAGTGGAAGGAGTGTTGGGGGACATTTTCCGAGGTGCTGGATGAGGACTGGACAAAGTTGAGCATCTTGTTCTTCAGGGAAAGGGACCATTCCATACCAGACTCTGAGTGCTGAACAAGAGGGGTTAGATTAAGATTAATGTGGGTGAGGCAGAGGGATTTCTTGCAGAAGAGCAGTAAGGTGAGGACTTAGGGTGAGTCTGGGGACATTATAACTATGAGGAACTTTAAAATAGAAAGGCCTCTGCTAGGCCAGAAAGTATGGTGTGTATGGGGGGAAGAGGAGAGGTTATTTGGTATTAGGAGGGTGCAATTCAGTACCTGCATAATTTCAGCTGTCGGAGTCCAGATCCTCTTCCTGGACTCATTTTTGTTATTGTTTTTTTGAGACAGAGTCTCACTCTGTTGCCCAGGCTAGAGTGCTGTGGCATCAGCCTCGCTGACAACCTCCAACTCCTGGGTCCAAGTGGTCTTCCTGCCTTAGCTTCCTAAATAGCTGGGATTATAGGCACCCACCACAACACCCGCTAATATTTCTATTTTTAGTAGAGGCAGGGTATTGCTCTTGCTTAGGCTGGTGTCCAGCTCCCAAGCTCGTGATATCCTCTGCTTCATCCTCCCAGGGTGCCAGGAGGACAGGCAAGAGCCACTGCATCCAACCTCTGAACTCTTCATTTGTCAAATTTATTTATTCTTTAATATGTCTCTCCTTACATCTTCCTTTTGGTGTCTGGATCATGTTTGATTCAGATTTCAACAGAAGCTAGACAAGAGCTCCTGGGCGAGATCTAGAGGTGCGGGAAGGAGAAACTTGGAGAGCGGCATGTGTTGAAAGTCAATGCACAACCTTACTCTTTTCTTCAGACTTGCCAGGACAGTTGCAGAAACCCTGGCTTAGAAATCTCAGTTGTGAGCTCTGGGAGATAGTCTCACACCTGATCCATCTTCCCCCTTCCTTTTGTTTATTTAATGAACTTTCACTGAGCAGGTACTGTGTGCTTTGAGGATGGCAGCTCTGTGTGCTTTGCAGATAACACAAGTCACTGGCTCTATCATCAAGACACTCACAGTCTCCTATGGACCGACTGTCACAGACAGTTGATTAAGGTTGGACTGACTGAGACTAAAGAAACTGTGGTAGAATGACTTCCGGCTTCTCTCCAAGCTAATTGCATGACTGGCCTTGTTCTGCCCGAATACCTTCACTGTTTGGGAACACAGCTTCCATTAGCTTGAATTGTAGGCCTGACTCACCTGCCTGAGATTGACAAGTTGTGTGACCATGGAGAAATTGCTTAACATGCTTCCTAAGGTGATTGTGAGGGTCAAATGAGGTTGTAATTGTAGGAGAAAGACCACTGTCATCACCATTTTCCTATTTCCTGTTAGGAGGCTTCCTAATTACCAGCCTCCATCTAAACTAGACGCATTCTTCTCTACCTGGACTTGGGAGAGAGAAGGCTCTTGTTGGATTTGAAGGAGTGTGGTATGAGCTGGGTAGGATGTTGTCCATCAGTTCCTCTTCCAGTTATATTTATGGAGACCTTTTGCATGTGCCAGGCCTTTTGTATATGTTATTTCATTTAATCCTCTCTTGGCCGTGTGGGACTGGTTTATTATTATCCTCTGTTTTATAGATGAGCAAATTCAATCTCTAAAGATTCTCAAACCTTAGTGTATATTAGAATCATCTGGGATATTTGTTATAAATGCAAATTGCTAGACCGTATCCTTAGAAATTCTGGTTCAGCAGGTATGAAGTGAGGCCTATTTTAAACATGGATGATTCTGATGCTGGTGGTCTACAGGCCACATTTTAATAAATACTGTTTAAGAGTTATTGTCTTGCCCAAGGGCTTACAAATAGAAAGTGATAGCCTTGAACTCAGGATTAATGCCTCCCAGACCTCTCTGCTCCTTGGTATATATCTCCATGACTGCCTCCTGAGCTTTGGTTTCTACATAGTAAATGGAGATAGCAATTCCTTCTCCTACTCCCTCTCTCATAGGCCCATTGTGAGGATAAAATGAGATAATGTAGGAGAAAGTGCTTTTTAAAATGTAGAGCTGGCAGCATTGTTAGTGATTATGCAAATACATGCAAATGAGCATCTGTAGGCGTGGCTGTTCACTTTGGGAGCCTCTGCTGGGATGTGAGTTTCAGGAGGTGAATCCAGAAAGAAACTGGAAGAACTGCCAGGGGTGTGGTGGCTCCTGCTTGTAATGCTAGCACTCTGAGAGGCTGAGGCAGGTGGCTTGCTTGAGCTCAGGAGTTTGAGACCAGCCTCAACAAGAGTGAAACCCTGTCTCTAATAAAAATAGAAAAACTAGCTGGGTATAGTGGTGAGTGCCTATAGTCCCAGCTACTCAGAAGACTGAGGTAAGGGGATCTCCAGCCCTTTGCCTCAGTCTCCTGTTTGAGGTTGCTGTGAGCTATGAAACTATGGCACTCTATCTGCATTCTACCCGGGGTGACAGAGTGAGACTCTGTCTCAAAAAAAAAAAAAAAAAGAAAAAGAAAAAGAAAGAAACTGGAAGAACTTTGGTGATTGGCATTGACCCTTGGGGGAGGGAGTTTTTGGTTCTAAAAACAGCTGAAAGAATCAGAAGCCTGGAGTGGGAATCTGGGGAGAGATGAGACCATAGGTAGTAGACGAGGCCTTTCTTCCTTTCTGGGTTGGGTGTCCCTGAAATCAAGAGCCCCCAGTCAATGGGACAGATGAAGAGAGGGTAGCCCTGGTGTGCCTGGGCCCTGCAGGCAGAGTGTACCTCTTTGTTCTGACATCTCTGGGTGGGTACTCTGGGAAATACTGGCTCCTGGTCCCTTTCTAGCTCATTTGGCTGGGAAAGACTTTTATGATGTGTTGCCTGTGTTCCTCCTCCCTAATGAAGCTGAAGCTGGGGCTGAGCTTTGCTAAAACTGTCCTCCTCTTTCTTGTTAAACAACCTGCTGTTTCCACATGGAGACAGTATAGCAGGAAGGCTGGAAGTGAAATTTGGAGATAGCCCATTGAGGAGGCTGAAGTGCCATCCTCCAACTTCTTTGCCACGTTCCCTTCTGCCCCATTTGCTCTCTGACATGTCAGCCAGGACTCCTGGGCCCCGAGGTCAGAGAGTTGGCTTGTGATGCTTCCTGGGACTGACTATTTTAGGTGCCCCTATTCCAAAACTGCGGAGACCCTGGGATTCTGGACCTGCTTCTGTTCAGGAATGCCATTGTTCTCCCTCCTGTGACATCTCTCAGAATTGATGCTAATTCCAGCCTCCGCTCCCTGACTCATTCTCTTTCCTCCCTGACTCATAGGGTGACCTTGGGTTTCTGAAGCCCCTCTTTGTGGGGAATTGTAATGGCCAGTATTTTATCACCATGTCAACTTTAGAAGGGACAGGGCAGGACTAGGAGAAGAGAAGAGGGAATGTCTAATTGCTTTCATTCAAATCACTAAAGTCAGAGAGCTTTGTTTGCTTTGTAGCTGCTGGGACTGGATTCTTCAGACTTCTAAGAAGCCTCCCAGTTAATCACTGACCCCCCAGACTTGATAAGTGTAAAACATGGGGGGATTGTCCTTTCAGGCAAAGCATCTAGTGAGATTTCTGGTCCAACCCCACTGATTTTGCCCTGGGAAAACTTGGGCTGGGACAGAGGCAAGAGGGTGGGTACAGTAACCCTGACAGAGGTTCCCTCTGGTGCAAGACTGGGGAGGCAGGGGTTAATGCGGCTTTGTCCTGGTTGATGGATTCTGGAATCATAATCCATTAGCTCTGCCTGCATGAGTGAGGCCAGGCGAAACATTCAGATTGCTCTTTGTTCTGTGCTTTTGCCATCCCAGCCAGGCACAGAGGGGCTTTGGGCACGTACCCTCCCCCCAACCCCACCCCAGGGAAATAATGAAAGAATTGTGGGGGCTGTTTTGATTGCTATTGACCCCAAAGACCTCTCTCATGCAGGAAAGAAGCAGTTTTAGCTCTTGATTATTCAGGCTATGAAACAGATCAACCCCAAAACATCACTTTAGAGTCTTATACCTGCCTGATTCTGGCTAGGGCCTGGCTGTTTAAAGAAGAGTTTGAAGAAAACACTGGCTAAAATAAGGGTGTTGAGAGGTCACACGGTAGAGTCAGGAAAACCTGGCATCAAACGTTAGGGGTAGATACACATAATACAGGCAGTGGCAATAACCTGAGATCAATAAAAAAACAACTAAACCCCCCCCAAACATACACATTAGCTGCTTTTCATACTGATGTTAGAATTATTTACTGTTTGCGGAAGGAGGATGTTTCTGTAGAAGGTGCTGTGTTAGAGGGTATGCTGTTCTAACGACAAGGCAGGATATTCTCACCTAAGCAGGTTATCTTTGCCCGCTCCCTGCAGGCTGCGCTACATGGTGAAGCAGTTGGAGAATGGGGAAGTCAACATTGAGGAGCTGAAGAAAAACCTGGAGTACACGGCTTCTCTGCTGGAGGCCGTCTATATAGATGAGACACGGTGAGAGAGACCTACAGCTATCAGATGGAAACACAGAGCTCCCGAGAGGGGAGAAGACAGAGCTGCAGCTAGGACATGCAACAGGGACAGGAAGAAAGAGAGGGGCCGATATATAGAAAGAGCTCCAGGAAATACTGGCAGAGATCAAGAGGCAGAGGAATAGACCCAGAGATGCAGTGACAGACACACACAGATACGGAGAAGGAGAGCAGACTGTTTCGGGGTTGGAAGGGGCCTTAACGCTCCTCTAGGCCTAACCTTGCAGGCGTGGAATACTTCTAGATCTGTTCCACCTGATGTAGGAGCTGCTGACTATAGGTGGCTGTTGAGCACTTGAAACCCCACAAGAATGGATCGAAATGTGTATGTAAAATACATGCTGATATCAAAGACTTAGAAAAAGAATGTAAAATATCTCATTAATGTATTTTATACTGATTCCATCTTGAAATGATAAAATTTTGGTGATCTTAAGTAAATAAAATTTATCATGAAAATAAATTTCACCTATTTCTTTTCTTTTCTTTTTCTTTTTTTTTTTTTTTGCAGTTTTTGGCCGGGGCTGGGTTTGAACCCGCCACCTCCGGCATATGGGGCTGGCGCCCTACTCCTTTGAGCCCAGGCACCACCCAAATTTCACCTATCTCTTATAACCTTTTTAATGTGGCTCCTAGACAATTTAAAATTTCATATATACGTGACTTGCGTTTTATTTCTATTGGGAAGCACTGCTACACAGCATTCCTGAAAGATGGTGTTCCATTGCCTGCTTGGACACTTCCACAGCTGAGATGCTCACTACCTCATATGGTGACCTGTTTCATTGGTACTGGGGATATTAAGTAGAGATACAGAAATAAAAAGATACAGAAAAAGGAAGAAAAGGGAGGGTAGGAGACAGCTGCTTGAGAATTAATGAGTCTGGGTGGCTGGGTGCAGGGTCTCTAGGGTGAGGAAGAACCTGCTATCTTTCCTCTGTGATTCCTGTTCTGGGGCCTCAGGCAAATCTTGGACACAGAGGATGAGCTGCAGGAGCTGCGGTCAGATGCTGTGCCTTCAGAGGTGCGGGACTGGCTGGCCTCCACCTTCACCCAGCAGACCCGGGCCAAAGGGCGCCGAGCAGAGGAGAAGCCCAAGTTCCGGAGCATTGTGCATGCTGTGCAGGCTGGGATCTTCGTGGAACGGTGAGGGTTGCCCACACTCAGGCTCTCTCTGCCTCTAACTATGCCCCTCTTTCCCAGCCAGCTGTTCTTCCATGACCACCCCCACCCCACCCCAGCTGCAGCTGTATGATCCTAAGAGTCTATGACACAGTCCCAGAACCCCACCTGGCCAGACCCCCACGCCCCAGACCTGTGTACCGGGGTTTCTTATCTTCTTCTTTATTCTCCCTTAGGATGTTCCGGAGGACATACACCTCTGTGGGCCCCACCTATTCTACTGCAGTACTCAACTGTCTCAAGGTGATTCCTGGGTTTTGGGGAAAGAGAAGATTGGGGGATGGAATAGTTTTT
Source organism: Loris lydekkerianus (assembly GCA_963574355.1). Lineage (NCBI taxonomy): Eukaryota > Metazoa > Chordata > Mammalia > Primates > Lorisidae > Loris > Loris lydekkerianus. The sequence continues at coordinate 37,464 of CAUYPK010140084.1, read as the reverse complement.
AGGACTTCTAGACTGTGGCATAATTTTTGCCTTTCTCCTTAACTGTCCCAAGTTTGTCAAAACAACTTTTAGCCACTCCATAGGCAAAATCCCCACCACTTTGTCTCTCCCTCTATCTGAGTAGAAAGAGGCCCACTTTACTGCCTTGTTTTCCTGCTTTATAAGTCTCTAAACTCATTGGAAAGTTCTCCTTGAAGTCTAACTTTAATCTTTGCTGCTGCAGGGAAGCAAACTAGTCTGCTATTTCTCCACAGAACCTGGACCTCTGGTGCTTTGATGTCTTTTCCTTGAACCGAGCAGCAGATGACCATGCCCTGAGGACCATCGTTTTTGAGTTGTTGACTCGGCATAACCTCATCAGCCGATTCAAGGTTGGGCAGCATTTTACTTCTGCCTCCAGGCGGGATTCTCCACTGCTCTCATTCTTGTTCTAAAAGATTCCCAGCAACCTTTTAGATTCCCTAGGTTCCCTCACTCAGTCTCAACGTCAGAGAAGTCTCCCCATGCTTATGCCACTTTATTTCACTTTACTACTGTCCCAGCCTGAGATGATCTCGGTCTGAGACTGTCTAGCCTGGGATTCTGCTCTCTCCCTCTTTGCTTCCCTGCTACCAACTTCTCTTCTCCAGGCTGGCTTGCAGTTCACTTCCCCTTTCAGCTGTTCTGCCTCCTGCCTGTAAATACCAGAGGCCTAGAGTCCAGATGCTGTCAGCAGTGCCCTCTGGGACTACAGTCTCTGTGTTTGTTTCCTGCAAGGAGGGAAAGGAAACAGAATTCCTCCCACCCCCGCTTTAGTCTCTGTGCAGGGAACTTTGTAGAGAGGATCAGCTCTTGGCAGGGCTGGGAGGGTGTGTGAACTCCATTTGTTCTTTAGCTTGGCTGTCCAGGAAGAATAATATGGGATTAAAGTCTTCTACGGATCCTGTAATAATAGGGACCATCTCTGGGGAGGGAATAAGGGAAGAAAAAACACTTTCACATAAAAAACTACAAGTGGAGGCTGAGGGGTATTGAAGGGTCCTCATGAGGACATTTGGTCAGCACTTGGGAGCAGCAGCAGATGTTAGAGATGGAAGGAAATGTGTGTTTTGAGGGCCTGAAGAGGGTTGAGTCAAAGGCGTCCAGTTGGGGGGTCCCTGCCCAGGCTGGTTTGGGGAGACCATCCTACCCATCCCCTATCTCCCCTTCACAGACTGTTTTGCGTGGGAACCTTCCCTCCATCTGAGACACCTCCAATGAAGAGTTTTCCAAACTTTCCTGAGACGCTCAGCTGGGACTTTCTTTAGTGTCTTCCTGAGACCTGTCCCGTGCAGTTCCACTTTCTTCCTTCCAATTCTGCCCTCTCCAGGACAAAGAATAGCACAGTCTTCTTTTTCCCTGACATTTTTCCCAGCTCACATGTCTCCAAACTGGTGTTCACATTTTTGGACACCAGCTTCTCCCAAACTCTACTTTCCTACCTGAGGGGACTGTGTTGGGTTTGGGCCAGGTGCAGTCTGTCTTGCTCCCAGGCAATTAGAGGAAGAGGGGTGCTAATGGCTTTGGTTTCCTCCCATGGTAGTGACCCCAGTTGATCTGCCCTCCTGAAACCCCACATTCTCTTCTTGGGCATCGAGCCCCTCCTCTGCTCCTCCCTTTCCCTTCCTTTCCCTCTAGGGACACCATGGCAACGCAATAGCAAGGGCAGTTGTCATGGAAACAGTCCTTTAAAATTTCCTGAATTTGGGGCACAGCCCTCCAGGGGTGCGGGTGGAAGATGTCAGGGTCTGACTGACTAGTGGCATCTTCTGTGCCTCTTGTCACTCTATGGCTCATCTCTACAGAAGCTTCCCGAGTCCTGACCTTGGACCCCTCCCAGCCTTAGGAGAGTCAGGGGCAGGTGAAGACACCAGACGTGCCCTCTGGGAGCCTTGGGCTTTTGAAGGGCACAGACATAAACAAGCATATACAGAGATATATGGATACAAGCACAGATACAGAGATAGGGACACAATTGAGTCCTGCTGGTTATGTTTGTGTGTGTGTGGTGGGGCTTGGGGTGTGGGGTGTGCTGATGTACGTGAAGAGAAGTGGTGACAGAGGCTTCTCCAAGGAGAGGTGGCCTACCTCTGCCTGGAAGGGCTCTCTCTGGATCAGCTTATTCTTTCCCCTGCTCTTGAGCCCTTTTCCATGGTATTGGATTTGGGAATGGAGCAGGGAGGTTGGAAGGTAGAAGGGAAGATTTCTTTCCTTTTCTTAAAAATCCAGGGAAATAATAATAATTACAGCTATTCTTTAGAGAGCACTTATGAAGTACCTTGTACTTATCTCATTAAATTGCAGGTAGGTGGTATTATCTTTATTCTGCCATTATGTATTTGAGGCACAGAGAGGCACGAAACTTGCCCAAGGTCACACAAGCAGCAGGCAGTAGAGCCAGCCATGAGCCCAGATTCATCTGACTGCAGAGCCGGTGCTCTGTCCTGACGCAGGCCGCCTCCTGAAGAAAGGTAGGACTGCTGATTGCAGCCCACAGTTGCTGCCTCTATATATCTCTATTTCTTCCTGCCCACTGCAGATTCCCACTGTGTTTTTGATGACTTTTTTGGATGCCTTGGAGACAGGCTATGGCAAGTACAAGAATCCTTACCACAACCAGATCCATGCCGCAGATGTTACCCAGACAGTCCACTGCTTCTTGCTCCGCACAGGGATGGTGGTAGGTGCCCCGGAGATCACCCTTCTGTGTTCAGGGTCTATGTCTGCAGAACCAGAAGTCTAGACTGTACTTCCATTTCCGTTTTTGTCTCTTTAGTTTTTCATTTCTGGCATCTCAAAACCTTTCCAGAGTCAAATTGGATTAACTCACAAAATTCGTAGGGTGGTCCAAAACATTGTGGGCGGTGCTGGGGACACGTGCTGGGATGCAGTGGGAATGTTGCTGGGTGGGATGGAGGCAGGTCCTTGGCCATTTGAGGAGCTGAGAAACCTGGCTGTCTTAGCCCAAGAGCTGACCTTGAAGCATGGCAGAGACCTGCTGAGAGTGGTCTATCCTGTGTGTGGAGGTTTCCAGGCAGTGACTGGAGGCGATCAGCTTACTTTCCCCCTCTGTCTCTTTCCCCTAGCACTGCCTGTCTGAGATTGAGGTCTTGGCCATTGTCTTTGCTGCAGCCATCCATGATTATGAGCACACAGGAACTACCAACAGCTTCCACATCCAGACCAAGTGAGGGGCGGGGATGTGCTAGGGGCAGGAGGAGCCAAGCGGAGGTTGGGGAGATTGCCAGAGTCCCTCTTGCAAAGGGGCCCGACTTGATGACCTTTGGTTTTATAGGTCAGAATGTGCCATCCTGTACAACGATCGTTCAGTGCTGGAGAATCACCACATCAGCTCTGTCTTCCGAATGATGCAGGATGACGAGATGAACATTTTCATTAACCTCACCAGGGATGAGTTTGTGTGAGCAGAAGCCAGCATTCGGCATCTCTAAGAGACTCCCTTACCTCAATTCCATTTTTCCACTTTATGGAGCTCCTGTCCTACAATGCTGAGGGGGCTGATCACTTGCCTTTTCCTGTTCATTCAGAGAGCTGCGGGCCCTGGTCATCGAGATGGTGTTGGCCACAGACATGTCCTGTCATTTTCAGCAAGTGAAGTCCATGAAGACGGCCTTGCAGCAGCTGGAGAGGTGGCTTCTGGTGGGGTGTGGCTGGGGCCAGGCCAGAGGGAAGGGTGTGGGAGCTGGGAGTTGTACCCATGGGGAGTTGGTGTGTCAGGTCTTTACGTGGATATAGAGATGTTCCTGGCTCCAGGTGTCTGAGTGTGTCTCTGGGTAAGTGTGTACAGTGTGTATATGTGGTCCCCAGTTTAGGCACGGCCTAGGCGGCTGGTCTGCTGGAGAGAGCTTTGGGCAGGAGTCTGAAATGGGGGTTCTCAGCACAGCTTCAGGATAGGCTCACTCCAGATTGTTGGGAAATCCATTCAACCCTTTTGGACTCCAGTTTTGTTATCTGTGAAACGGTGAAAATGATATGCCTCCCTCCACAACAGCTTGTCCCCACTTCCTACTCTGACAGGGCTATTGGGAGAGTCATGTGAGGTAGAAAAGAAAAAACAGCACAGAACAAATACTGTGACTGCACGTAATGTTGTTTAAAAGTGGGTGGAAGCATATAAATGTGTAAGTGAGAACAGATGGAGTCCACGTGTGTCCTGAAGGTGTATATTCATCTCTGTGGCTGATGCCTGTGTAGGGGAGAATGCTGTGTCATTGTTGGGGGGCATAATAATAATAATTATTATTATAAATAATATCTACTGAATAGTTATGTGCCAGACGCTCACCTAAATACTTAGGTATTGCATGTCATTAAATTCTCAGAGCAACTCAGAATTGGTAGAGTTGTTATTTCCATTTTAGGGTTGAAGAAAATGAAATCCGAAAATTTTAAGCAACGTGCTGGGATTTGAACCTAGGCCTTTTGATTCTGAGAGCCTGGGTTCTCAGCTACTAGCCTGTGCTGCTACTTATATATATGTGTGTGTTTGGGGGTGTGAGGGTGCATCTCTGGAATGTGTGAAGTTATGTGGAAGGAGGTGCTCGTGTGAGTCTGAGAGGGTGCGTGATGGGAAGTTAGGAAACAGTCCAGGTTTCCTTTCCTGAAAAGATCAATCTCCTCTCCCTTGCTACCTGCCCCAACCAGGATTGACAAGTCTAAGGCCCTGTCTCTACTACTCCATGCTGCTGACATCAGCCATCCAACCAAGCAGTGGTCAGTCCACAGTCGCTGGACCAAGGCTCTCATGGAGGAATTCTTCCGCCAGGTAGTGTGGCCACCTTTCCCACCCTCTGCCCCTGGGATCCTGCTCTCCCCTTTTGCCCTCCAAGTTTCTCTACTCCAACTGCAGGTCTTCATTTAGCCACTTGTAGCTTCTGACCTAATCCCAAACCTGTGGGATGAAATCTCATCCTAAAAGCTTAACAATAGTTGCATCCATCCGCATCACTCATTCCCAGGTCAAAGGCACAGAAATTCCTCCCCTCCTTCAACTGCCCCCTCCCACCTCTCACTGCACCCCAGATCTGGTAGGTCTGAGGTATTCTCTCCAGCTTTCCCACCCTACCCTCTCTCCCCCAGGGTGACAAGGAAGCAGAGCTGGGCCTGCCCTTTTCTCCTCTCTGTGACCGCACTTCCACTCTGGTGGCACAGTCCCAGATTGGTGAGTGTCCTTTCCTGCAGGGAGGAGAGGACTGGGCAGGGGAAAGGTTGCAGCAGTCTGGGTCTGGGCAGGATAACTCTAAGTCCCCTCCCCCCAAGCCATTCTTCCTATACAGGCAAACCTGCTGTGCTGGAGCATGGTGTCCTGGGGTGGGAGGCCAGGGGGCTGCAAAGGTAGGGAGGAGTCTCTGGGGTCACAGAGACATCATCCCAAAGCCTGCCCCCAGTGAGAAGTTTTGGGCCCCAGGTTACCTCTCATCCTGTTCCACATGCAGCCAGGGGGCCCAGCCATGCCCAGCCCTCCAGGTAAGAGTGATGCTCCTTCCCCCGCAGGCTTCATCGACTTCATTGTGGAGCCCACGTTCTCTGTGCTGACTGATGTGGCAGAGAAGAGTGTCCAGCCCCTCTCGGATGAAGACTCCAAGTCCAAAAACCAGCCCAGGTGAGGGTGGCGGGGGTTGCCAGGTCTCCTGGTTCTGGGGGAGGGAAGTTGGACTCAGCTGTGGTGAGGGTTGGGGGTGGTGGTGGCTGCTCCTTGGTTGGGAGTCCCTTCCCTGCTTGCTAGACTTGGTGGGGGGCAGGATGATGAGATCCGAAGGGTGTGACCTACACCTGTGCTCCCCTCCCCCCTAACTTGGTTTCTTCCTTTAGTTCTGTCCTTATTGCCTCTGGCTAATCTTGTTCCAACCCTTTCCTTCTACAAGGAGGCGTGGCAAGGGAGGGGTGTAATTAGGAGGAGAAGGGCAGGTCTTGAAGGGTTTCTAGGACGGGGAGAAGAGAAGAAGGAGGCTCCCCAAGCTGATCTTCCATCTCCTTCCTCTACGCCGAGGGCTGTGAAGCGTTCTGTCTGGAGTGGGCTGACTCTCACCTCTGGGGGTGTGTGTGGGGGTCCCGCTTTTAGCTTCCAATGGCGCCAGCCCTCTCTAGATGTGGAAGTGGGAGACCCCAACCCTGATGTGGTCAGCTTTCGTGCCACCTGGACCAAATACATTCAGGAGAACAAGCAGAAGTGGAAGGAGCGGGCTGCAAGTGGTACGTGTGCTTGGTGGGTGGGGAGGGCTTGTGTGAGCGGCTCACGGGGCAGTAGCAGGTCCAGGTTCCTGAAGCTCCTGGACCAACCCTTTGTTGGACTCCTAGAGTTGGGAATGGAACTGATGAGACTAATGTTAGATCACAGTGAAGATCGACTGGCTGAATGTCCTAGACTACTTGCGAATGGGGGCTAGATAGATAGATAGGGGCAGTCATACTATTGCACAACCCAGGGGACCCTGGGCACATTGTGGTCTCTGCCACCTTATGGTGCTGCCTCATTAGGTTTGGGTAACTTGGTGGCCCTGGCTAGGGAGTGAGGGGAGGGGGAGGTTGTGAGTTTTAGCAGGCTTTTCCCAAGTAGGGATGGGTTGAATGTAGCTGAACTTAAAGGCAGAGTGGTGGATCAGAATCCCTTACTTCTCTCCACATACTTTTTGGGTTCTGGGGGAAAGTACTTATTGGTCTAAGTTCAACTTTCTTTTCTTTTCTTTCTTTCTTTTTGAGTCAACGTAGCTAAGAATTTAATGGTATGTCACATTGAGACAGTATAGGCACAATACTCCAGTCTCACTTCTGACCAAGGGAGACAACACAGGGCAACATGATGCAGCCCAATTAACCAAAAAAGGAATAAAAATTAAGGGCTGTGCCTGGTGGCTCACAGCTATAATCCTAGCACTCTGGGAGGCCGAGGCCGGTGGATTGCTTGAACTTTGGAGTTCCAAACCAGCTTGAAGACCCCATTTCTAAAAATAGCTGGGTGTGGTGGCCCCCTGTAGTCCCAGCTACTCAGGAGGCTGAGGCAGGAGGATCATTCAAGCCCAAGAGTTTGAGGTTGCTATGTAAGCTCAACTTTCTTTATGCTCCTCTGCAGGCATCACCAACCAGATGTCCATTGATGAGTTGTCCCCCTGTGAAGAAGAGGCCCTGCCCTCCCCTGCCGAAGATGAACACAACCAGAACGGGAATCTGGACTAGCCCAGGGACTAGCCCAGGTGGGCCTGTGCTGGAGGGAGTAGGGAGAGCTGGGCGCCCAGCGGAGCATGTTGGACGGGTCATCTGTGGGGTCCAGTGGATCCTTTATTCCCTTTTTCCAGGCAGTAAAATGGAAGAGGTGAAGACAGAATTGAACTAGGGTGGGGGTGGGTGGGGAAGTCTCTGTCCTGGTCTGTCCCACAGTCCCTGCAGGAAGAAAGGAGGAAGCTTCTCAGTGCTCAGGTGGGGCCCACTCAGCTCCTCTGGGACTCCAGTCAGGGCACAGGCCTCAGTGAAGTCGGTGAAATGTGACTTCAAGTTCAGCTCCACTCACACTCTTAGCTGGGCACCCTTGTCAAGGGCATTTTCTTTGCACAACTGTACTCAGGACTGAGTGGGGATTGGGACTCAGAGCAGGAAGGTCAGACTGGAGATGGAGTCAGAGACGGAGCACTGAGTCTCTCTCTCCCCAGGTCGTTACTGAGTCCAGCGTTCAACGTCATCAGCACCATCCATCAGGACTGGCTCCCCCACCTGCTCCAAGGGAGCATGGAGGTTGTGGAAGAGACAACCCACCCGAAGGCCACATGCCAGAGACTGTGGGGTTGGGGCAAGGGCCCCTCCCCACCTGACACCCTTTGGGGCACATTTTAATGTTCCGGCAGCAAGACTGGGGAACTCCGGACTCCCAGTGGTCACTGTGCCCATCACCTAGCCTCTGGACTCTCCTCATGGCCGGATGGCTGCCTGGGAGGGGAGAGCTTCATGGGGCTTCCCAGGGCCTGGGGGCGGGGAGGGTCAGGATGCCAGCCCCTTTGGCCCTCCCTTGTCCTTTTTGCCTCCAAGTTTCTAAGCAATACATTTTGGGGGTCGCTCAGTCCCCCAACCTAGATCTTAGCTGGCAGGTCTGGGTTCCCACGATCCTCCCTTGGAGAGGGCTGGAAGAGGAAAGCTGGGGATTTTCAGAGCCCTAGATATGGGAGTGGAGTGGAGTGGGCTCTTTCAGGGCATTGTACCTTTCTAAGACCTGGGAAGGGGAACATCCTCTTTTCCACAGACTTGCACTGCTCCAGCCCATCCCCAGCGCAACCCCCTGTAACCTCCCCTCTTGCCTACTCTGAATAGTGACTGGGGGAAAAGAAGAGCCATTGGGACCAGAGGCTGAGGGGAGGCCTTTCCTTGGGACTTGTCTGTGTCTCAGGCTTGTCACTTGTCCTGACTGAGTCCCCCCAAACTCTTTATCTCCTCCCTTTCCCCTGGGGTTGGGAGGTTCCCATCCGACCAATGTCTGTAAAGTGCTTTGAGGAGTCCCCAGCAAAGCACCTTCAGGATGTATCTTATCAGCACAGGCAGGAGAGACCAGCCGTGTTGGGGTCAAGGGTGCGTGGGGAGGTAAAGTATGATCCAGTAATCTTGTGTTGCCAAAAGAGGGCGTCCATTCCCTCTCACCCGTCTCAGAACTGGCCCAGCTGCAGGCGCCAAGAGGCTCCTCCCTTGGGACTTAGGGAGTGGTGGGTGGAAGGCAGATGGAGGAGGGGCTCAGGGCTGCTGCTGTCAAGGCCTCTAGAGAGACCCCAGCCAGGCCTAGGGCCCCTTCCTCTCATCAGGCTTCTTGCTCCCACCTCATCCCAGGAAACGCTATAGTCCAGGTGACTGCCCTTCTTTCTTGTAAATACCAACCATGCATTTGTACAGTGGGCCCTGTGCGTGCGAAATCCATATCCATGGTCTCTTAGACCTGCTGCCCTGACACTTGTCCCTCCTACCCATTGACAGTGAGGCAGAGACGCATGTGAGTCACCCCTACCCTTGGTCTCCCAGAACCCTGCTATAGCCAGATCAATAAAGAAGAGAGACCTGGCCTGGCTGTTTGGTGTTTACTGGTGGATGCTAACTGAGCATGTCTTTTTAGAGCTTGACAAAATCCGGGTAAGGTGTTCTTCCTATTTTACACACACATATAAATGTATAAATGTGCAGTATGTGGGTGAGCTGAGGCCCAGCCCAGAGAGATGAGGCCTTGCCCAAGGGCACATGGCAGGTGTGTGGCAGAAGTGGAACCTAGACTTCTCAGGCTCTTTTTCACTGCATTACACTGCTGTTTCAGCGACGAGGGGAAGGAATTTTGCCTTCCCTCCTTTCCTCTCTCTCCACCACCTGGGAAAATCCAAAGCAGTGGCAGGGCACAACCTAAGGGTACATGGCAGCCCGCCAGTGGGAGGGGCACAAGTACAACTTGGACTCTAACAAAAGCAAACACTGTAACCTTATCTTCTCTACCCTCATATTAATCAGAAGAAAAAAAGCAGCGGCACCAGAGGCCTGGCTGTGAAGATCTGAGGAAGTTTCTTCATTTATGCTTGTTTTTGTCTAATCTGGGACCCTCAGTGTCTAGGACAAGATGATAGATGACCTTTCTTATTCCCAGCAAGGGCCTCTTCATTAGTAGCTACTCTGTTCTCTGTCTTTGCTAAGGGGTTGGAATAAGGGATGTGATCTCGTGGTCTTAGAGCTGGAGGAGGGAATACAGCCTCCTTGGGAATCCAAAAGGAAGGCAGCTGAGGCTTGATGGGCAGGCCAGGAGGCATCCCCCTCATACAACACTCTTCCCCACAGGCCGAGCACTAGGGAGCAGTTCCCCGTGTGTCCAGCAGATGGCAGCCACAGCACAGTCACAGGCCCGCGCGGCGCCACCTTAGCCTCCTAGTCTTCTAGGTGCAGGGCGGGTCTGCCAGGTGGTCAGATCTTTCCTCAGTAAGAAAAGAACCTGGGGGTTTTCTTCCTTCCTGGCACTCTGGAAATTAGTCCTTTCACCAATCTGTGGGAAGGGAGGCCCAGAGGCTCCTATTTATCCAAAGCAAGTAAAGGCAGAGCTGGGGGAAGAACGCCTCCTTCTCAAGGGTTATTTCTTCCTTCCCAGAGGCAGCTGAGCAGGAGGGGAAGGGGCCCCCAAGAAAGCAGGACAAGAGGGAGAGAAAAGATTCTCTGACTCATGAAAGAAGGAAAGTGCCAAAGACCTAACATCAAATTTATCACTTTTTAAAAACGAGAAAATTTCCCCCAAAGTGAAGAAATAAGAAACAAATCCAGTGTCCATGCATTCCCAAATTGCAGTCTTGATTCCAGGATACCTCTTCTCTCAGACCTGTTGTGTGGGAAAGAGGCAGAAAAAGGTGAGAGGCCAGAGGTTCAGAGGTCATTGTGTCCCTTCCCCTGCTGACCATGCCGTTGTCAAGCATCTAACTTCTTCTCAAGAAGGGTATGCTAATGTCTGATAATAGTCACTGCTCCTTTCCCGGTCCATGCAGAGGAAATGAGGACTGTAAAATCAAAACTTAGGAAACTATCAATGTGTGGGCCTCTAGGCACTGCCACGGTGGGCAGGTGAGGATCTCTGGGTTCCTTTATCAAAAAAAAAATCCATGGCCTACTTCTATCACCCATTCCAGGAGTCAGAAGTCCTACATAAACTCTAACCTCAATCCTTCCTGCTGCAGCTCAATCCCTCTTCTCTTTGTTAGAGGACATGTAAGTTCTCTTACTATACAGGATAACTTTTCAGTGACTGAAGCTGGTCCTTCGTCTCCCTTTTTCTGGGCTCCAAATACTAGCCTCTTCCTGATCCGTACAGCTTGCACCTGGCAGCCCAGCCCTGGGGTCTTACCAAATTGGTCCCCTAGGAATCCAATGGTCGTATATGGGTTGAGGGTTGTTCTGTGCTGGATTTCTCACTGCCCCTCTCCTGAGTTTTAGGGATGGACTCTGCAGGCTCTAAGGAGGGAAAATGGGTAGTGGAAGAGGTAGCATTTCCTTGGAGAGAAGTGACTGCTTCTGCTCACTACTTCCCATATTCCAAAGACCCAAGGCTCAGTTCCGTGCACGTGGGCAAGAACAACAGGATTTTTCTCTGATCACAACTACTACTATAGGCCCACTATTTTTTTTATCTGCAATCAGAAAAAAGAAAGAATAAAATCTCTAAAAAAAGTTAAATAAAACTTGAGTATAAACTCAATGTGTGGCTAAACCTGACCTCAACTGATAAGAGGCTATTTTTAATCTATATTATTTATCCCATTTAGTGAGACCATTCACTGGATTACAGAAATACTAATGTGTTTGATTATACGGTACTCTGTTGGGGATATTATGTCATATACAATATATATGACTGTATCACCTTCATAAAATTGGAAAAATTCTTAATTGTGGAATATATTTAGGATAAGAGATTGTGAACATGTACATAGTATTAACACCACTACCAGCTTCCATTCATTGTATACTTTGTATTTGATAGATGCCATGCTAAGAACCAGCGTCATTTAATATTCACAAACAGCCCAATTAAATATGTATCATCATCATTTTATAGACTGAAGTTGTTAAGTGGCTCAAGGCCTCTTACTTGAGAGCTGGTAAAGTGACAAGTGGCAGAGTTCATGACCTGCCTGAACAAGAGCAAGACCCCCCTCTCTAAAAATAGCTGGGCCTTGTGGTAGGTGCCTTGTAGTCCAGCTACATGGGAGGCCGAGGCAAGAGAATCGCTTAGGCCCAAGAGTTGGAGGTTGCTGTGAGCTATTACGCCACAGCACTCTGCTAAGGGTGACAAATTGAGACTCTGTCTCAAAAAAAAAGTGACAAGCAGCAGAGCCAGGATTCCACCCTGTGAGTGGTTTTCCTATGAAGGTAGGTTTCCCTAAAGAGTCACAACAGGGATCTCTGAGGTCTGAGTTGGGAGGGCTTGGCCATAAGGAAAGGTGGAAATTCAAATGTATGCAAACATGCAGATGTATCTATATCCCTGAAATGGTTTTTGGCTACAACTAGTCTTCTTCCAGGCTCCAACTTGTCCTCCCCTCCCCTAACTAGGTCAGGCCTGCCTCCTGCTGGGCTGGGAAACAGGATGCCTGAGGCCCTCCCCAGCCTGCACATACTTTGTGCTGTCCCAGAGGTGACCATCTTTGACTCTGCTCCTGTGTCTCTGATCCCAGATGGGCAGGACTCCTGGGCCCCTGTGCTCTCGGCAGCTCCCTCAGGCTCCTCTCCTTGTTCCTGTTGCCCCAGGTGATGTTCAACCATCATCTGGAGCTCTGGAGGCAAGGAGAAAGGGAGGGAACACAGGACATGACCGCCTAGAATCTCCCCCATGGACTCCCAAATCCAGTAGTCCCAGGAAAGGGTCAATGCACAGTGAGTGTGTTTTAACTTTCCCATTCACTGAGATCTGAATAGGGGCAGATATTAGCTGGGCAATAAGGATGGACAGAAGCTAGACCATAAAAAGTAATTCCTTCACAGGTAAGGGGTGGCAGGGGAAGAGCCTTTAAGAACAAAAGGTACTCAGAGCTTGCAGGATGCGTGGTTTCCCCTGGAGGCAGGAGGAAAGACTCAAAGTAGAGTCAAGAAACATTTGAGTACCTCTGTGGGCTGTGCACTGTGCCGATGAGCGCACAGAATTTACTTATCTGACATAGTGAGGTAGTAGTCAAGGCTCAGCACATCAGTTAAGCAGCTTCTCCAAGGCCACTCAGCTAGTTAGTGGCAGAGCTGGGATTCTAGCTTCAGTTCCTCTAGCAACAGTCCCTCCATGGTAAAGGCAAGATCCAATGACCTCCCTTCCAAAGGGGTCATTAAGTCTACTCCCCAGCTCCAGGCAGAGAGGTGAGAAAAGGGATAGGAAGGGTCTTTGAAACCTTTCATTGTAGGTGTGATCCTTGTCATCTTCTTCCGTTGACGCGGAGACATGGACAAAGTGGACTGTGGAGGACACAGAGCACAGGTGGGTGCCAGCTTCCCCCCTCCCCCTCAGCCTTGCTGCACTTTGGGACTGGAGCTTGGGGGTAGGTGTGAGCTTCCAAATGTGGGGGAAGAAAATTCCCAAGCCACCTCCACAACAGTGAGTGAGAAGACCGTGTGTGTGTGTGTGTGTGTGTGTGTGTGTGTGTGTGTGTGTGTGGCATGTGGTCCACTCATGCACATTTGCGGGGGATGCACAAAAGAGGGAGGTCCTAAAGATGGATGGCAGGGTTTTGACGAGACATTCCCCAAGGAATCCCTGGGTTCTCTGGGCCAAACAGGAGGGACCAGCTCACCTTGAGAAGGGGGTTGGGGATCCGGTCTTCATCTATCTCTGAGGGGAACAGGGAAAGGAGAAGGTGGTAGGACAGCAAATCCAGAGGTTCCCACAGAGCTGACCCCAGGGGAGGAGGCTCTGCCATCACCTCCTTCCAGATCTCTGCCTTACCTCCACCCCCAGGCATTTGGCCTGATTGACTGCCCTAGACCTACTTCTGCTCTGCCAGGTGCCTCCACCCCCTGCACTGAGTCTGAGTCCTGTCCCTGACTCTGTGCTCCCCGAAAGCAGGGTTTGTGGTCTTTTTGCTTTTTTTTCCCTCCCTTTGAAGTATCCATGTCTCTTTTTCTTTCCAATCAAACTTCCCCAGGGCCAAGCAGAACTGAGCCCTGTATAGGAGGGACTGCTGATAAAGAACAGGAAATTTATTTTGTGCAGGGTCCTGGAAGGTACAATCATTTCCAGTAGCTGGAGGAAAGTAGGAGACACAGGAACCTCAAATTCCAGTCTAGCTTCTGAGCTGACTCCTCTCCTCCACTCCCCGCCAGCTTCCCTGACGTTCTCTGGGACCTTATTCTCTCCCTAGACCTTGATGGGGATGCTGGTGACCAGAATCCCAGCTGCTCCTGAGCTGTTTCTAACCTTCCCTCCCCTCTGGGGGCTGTGAAGACAGCTGATGGAGGCGGTCCCTCCCCCTCACAGCTGACACTGCCTCTGGGGGTGGGGGCAGCAGCATCTCAGTTGCTGGAGAAACCTGAAAGGCTGTTGCTGCAGCAACCAGCACTCAGTTGACCACCCCAATTCCTGGGGGGGCCTGGGAGCCAGGTGGTCTCCCTCCCCTTCCTGGCACTGCCCCATCTTCCTCAAAGAAAGGAAATCCTGTGAACCAGGCCACTTTCCTGCCTTTGGGCTGAGACTCCTGCCTCCTCAGATCCGTCCTTCCTTCTGGGGCCCACCTCCTCTCTCTGGGACCCAGCTGTCTGCGGCAGCCCCCACTCCCTTCAGTAACCCATCCTTTGGGTTACCTGGGGATGACTGGTCACTGGTCAACACAAGGGTGGCAGGGGTGGGGCGGCGTCTCCGAATCTGAGGGAAAGTGGGAAAGGGGGAAGAGGTGAAGTACTCGTGGAAGCATCAAAGCCCCACCCAGCACCCCTCGGCAACAGAATCCAGGCCAGCCTATCTACACCACAGAAACTGCCACGTAACACGGAACCCACTGCCCCAGGGCAGACATCCTTGCTTGGACCTGTCCTCCTCCCTGGGGGACAGCTACTCTTGAGGACCCAAAAGACCAAAACCACTGCCTGCGAGGCCCCCATGCCTCTGTTCCATCTCTCCATCTCCCCTGGTCCTGCCCCCTGCCCTCTATCTCAGCAGCTGTATCTGCTCTGATGTATTGATCTCTGGCTTGCTGTTCTTCCGTCCATCTTCGATCAATGGTCAGAAATAATTTGAGACACCATAGATATTTCCTTCTATCTTCTACCCACCCCTCAAGCGGACATTCACATTTTGGGGGTCAGTACCTACAGAGAGCATCCCTCAAGCACACCCAGCCTGGCAGGACAGCACAGCAAAGGAAGGTCTCTATCTCCCCTGGTCTGTGCTCCCATCCCCAGTGTCCTCCCTATCCTTGGACATATTACCTTTCTGATTTGGCAAGAAATAAGGTATGGTGGCTGGGTGTGGTGGCTGTAATCCTAGTATTCTGTGAGGCTGAAACAGGTAGACTGTTTGAGCTCAGAAGTTTGAGATCAGCCTGAGCCAGAGCGAGACGCCATCTCTAAAAACAGCCAGGTGCTGTGGTGGGGTGCCTGTAGTCCCAGCTACATGGGAGGCTGAGACAAGAGGATCACTTGAGCCCATAGCTGTGAGCTATGATGCCACAGCACTCTACCTAGGGTGACAAAGTGAGATTCTTTCTCAAAAAAAAGAAAAGAAAGAAAAAGAAAAGAAATAGGGTTTGGGATATCCTTGTCATGGTAAGAACAACATGAGGAGAAGCCAGGTCAGGGTCTAAAGTTTAGCTGAAAAATCTTATCTTGGGCTCCTGGTTTCAATCTAAAACTTAATATATAAAGCTGATAGACTGCTGGGCTCCTGAGCCCCTCACCCCTGTTCTTTTGTCATGCTGCCAATAAAGTTAACTATTGTTGAAGTTAGTCCAAGGACTCCTCAGGAGGTAAAGTTTTTCCCTTTCTCCAGAGGCAGAGGTGGAGAGGCAGAGGCAACCTTTTTTTCTTTATTTTTTTTCCTGATACACATTAGAAAAAGAAGAGTTGCCTTGGGCCACACATTAAATACATAACAAAACATGATGAGCAAAACAAACAAAAAAAAAAAGAAAGAAAAGGCCTGTGCTGCGTACTTTCCTGATATCTGACACTACGGATAAACACAGAAGGTCCTCACAAAATCAGCATGCTGTAGGAGGCATATTGGACGTCCCTGTGAGAGGCTTGGAAATGAATAGAAGGATGGGGGTTAGAGTCTCTGCAGCTACCACTAGGTCAAGTCCAGTGGGGCTGGAAAGGGGGCTAAAGTCATCCAGGACTGAGAGGAGTCGGGCGAGGGCACTGAAGGATCAAATCCTCACCTTTGTGTGTCCACTATTTAGTATCATTACCACTGGCAGGGAGGAAGGGAGTGGTGAACACTGTCCTTTCTGCTCAGAAAAGTGGGTACCAGCTATAGCAAGAGGCCTGGCTGTTTAAGCCTGAGTAGGGACTCGCTCCAAAGAACCAACACAATGTAGAGAATGGGGGGCTGTGGGGGTAAGGCATTGTTTTCCCAGGAGAATCCAGTGGCATCTGTGTTTGATGACATTTCAAGGTCCCTGGGAGCACCAGCCCTGTGTGTGTGTGTGTGCGTACACATATACTGCACAGACATTAACTGTGAGTTGCCCCAGCAGGTGGGCATGTGTGCTTCACCACGTAGGGTGGGGGGCCAGCCTTGTACTAGAACATGCCTCTTTCTCTTTCCATCCTGGGGTGGGGATGTATGGGCTGAGACAGGGAGAGCTGGGGTGTGGACTGTGAGTTGAGATAACATCTGACTTGGGAGCCTGAGAGGAGACTGCAAGTGTGATGAAAGGCCTTTGAGAGGGCAGCAGGGCTCTGTGATCTTAAATTGGTCCTTTCCTTAAGCTCTTTCTTTGCCTTGGACAAGGTTTCTAAGCACTCATAGTCCCTGAGAACTGCGATATCTTACAGCAGAAAGAGGAGGAAAGTCAGACTTCCAGAAGTACCTCCCAGGCCCCTGAGCTACTAGGAAATGAGTACATGGTCTCGTCTTTTTCTTGCACGTATCCCGAATCCTAGCTCTCAAGCACCTTGAGAGTGATGCCTTTGCCCCTGATTTATTTCCAAACCAGCTGTGCCAAGGATCTGCAAGTTGTGAGCATCTCTCCACCCCTGCCGCTTTGTGTTCTGTAATTTAGAGCTTGTAAATCCTGTCGCCCTCCTGTGTTGGTCTGGGTTGGCAGCACTCGCCAAGCTTTTTGCCTACACACTTGGTAACACAAGAGGGGCTGAGGTTAGACTGCAGGTGGAATTTCAGGCCCAGGAGTCATAGATTCTGAAGATTAGTGAAAAACAGACCTAAGTCCCAGGTCTCTTTTTTCCTCTGCTCCTTGCCATTGCCTCATGCCCCTCCCTTGTCCCTCAGATCCGTGAGCCAGCTGGCCTGCCCCTCCTCCCAGCAAACACCTACCACACCTGCCTCCTCCAGTACCAAATAGATGCAGGTGTCAGGCCCTGGCTGTGCCAGGGGGAGGCAGTTCTCCTTGGAGTCTCACCCCCAGCCCTCACAGCCCACACTCTGGAGCTCTCTTTTCTGGGTCTTAGCCAGTCTCCTGCCTCCAAGTATAACAGTCTTTCCTTTGGCTCCAAGGGGACACTCTCCCTGCTAGTGGCTCTCCATCCTCCTCATCCTCAGGAGGTTTGTGAGCTCTCACCATAATCCCTCCTCCAGTCACACCCTGGAGGTCTGGAGATGGGGCTCAGGCCAGGGAGAGGAGGAGATACAGGTACCCTCTACCTCTGCTTGGAGGAGATACAGGTACCCTCTACCTCTGCTTTAGGAAGCTAAAGTTCCAGACAGAGTGTGCCTGCCCTGTGCCTTCCAGAATCCAGACCTGATTCTATTAAATAGCTGGAGGAAAAATGACAGCAAACCCCCCCCCCCCCCAGCCCTTCCCAAGAGGTCACAAAGTTTTTTTCAGGTGGGGGTGTCCAGCTGGAGCTTGGCAGCTGGTTGGGGAAACACAGAAGTGACCTTGTGGGAAATTGATATTCTGTAGGGATGAGGATGTCTAAGCAAATGGACAGAGAACACAAAGAAATGGAGCAACGGTCAAATAAGCAAATATTTGGCAAATGAGCAATAGTAAGGACCATGGGTAGTCACCCTCTCCACACATATGCTCAGTCTCACTCAGACACACAATTGCTCACACTCTCTAGTACACTGCCCCCTCTGCCAGGCTGCTCTGAGCTAAAAATAGGCCAGGCCTGGAGGCTGGGCCAGGGCCCTGGACTCCCACCCCTATAGCCAAGGCTGTCACTGTGCTTCTCCCTTGCACAGTGTTCACCTTGGACCCTGGCCCTTAGGAAGCCCCCACCTCTGACCTCCCAGGGCCACTTATTCCACCCAATCCCAGCCCCACTCCAAAGGGCAGGAGTTGGGAATAAGGACCAAGTGCCCAGACTTGCAGGAGAAGGGAGCTTCAGTGTGCAGACTGCCCCTCTCCCCAAAACCCCAGCTCTCTCAGTTGTCCTCAGCTTCTTCTTGTCACTGGTCTTTGGAGCCTGGCAAGGTGGCCCCCAGTTAGGAGGGGACAAGGAGAGCTGTTTCTCTTCCAACTCCCACAGTCCCAGGTTCCCTCCATTACCAACCCTGTGTCCAACCACTCCCTCACCGCTGCGGGTACATTTTAACTCAGAAACTCCCGAAGGGAGTTGACTGGGTGGGGGATGCAGGGTTGGTTAAAGGGGGAGAGATCGAGGCCTCCCCTACCCCAGATCTGGGTAGGAAGAGAGTGACTCTCGGGATAGGCACCGAGTGGAGGCGTTAGTCCTTCGGTCACTATCAAAGAGGCACAGATGCAGAGAGTGGGGGAGGGGACAGGAGACCCCCGCCCCCGTCGCCCTCAACTGGGCGCAGCCGTCCTCAAAAGGGCGCACTGCTAAGAAGGACGAGGCAGGGGTGCGGGGCCCACCAGGGCAGGGGTCCCTCGTCTTTCGCCGAGTACCCGCCGCCCCGCCCTGCTCCGCACCTGCTCCGCCGCCTCGGGGTCAAGGTGCGGTTCCAGCAGCGGGACCGTGAACTGGATCTTCCGGGGGCTGTTGTCTTGCTCCATGGCTTGGGCGGCGGCCGCGGGGTCCGCGCTGCGGAGGGAGGGAACGCGGCGGGACTCGGGGCTGGGGCGGGCGCGCTCCCTCTCCGCTCCGCTCCGGCCCCGGCCCCAGCCCGGCGCGCTGGGCTCCCCGCTCCCGGCTCAGCGCTCCCGGCTCGCGGCTCGCGGGACTCCGCAGCCCCGGATTGGCTCCGCACCCGCCCCTCCCGGCCCCCCGCCTCCCCCGGCCCGGAACTTAACCCCCTCGTGGCTGCGCCGGCGGCTGCGGGGGTCAACGCCCCGCGGGCGGGCGCGTCCGGGCGTGGCCCGCTGGCAGTCGTGGTCGATGGAGGGGGCAGATGCCTGCGGACTTCTGGGCAGGGAGTGGAGGTGGGAAGCGGCTACGAAGAACTTCTTTCAGCTGGGGCAGGTTTTAGGGGCTGGGGAAGTGGAGGGGCGCTGCAGGAGAGGAAGATTTCATATATCATCATCTTAAAGGCGGTTGCACTATAGAGAAGAGATAGAGAGGAGATGTAGGCATGCAGCAGGAGGGATTAAGGTTAGACTTGAGAGGGACTTTCCCTTGAGAGAAAAACATTAGCGGGGAGGTGAAAACCCGTTCACTCAGCGGCATGGAGAGGGACCTGAGGACCTCAGCCGGCCTTCAGAGGGAGATCTCTCCTGAAGTGCGGATGGGAGTGGGTGGAGGGCTTGGGGAGAGAGGACCATCTGGGAATCGGCAGAAGGAGTAATGGGGTGGGGTGCCAATAACGCTTGTGAAATACATGTCGCATTCTGCTTGCTAAATTGGGGGATCATAAAGTCGGTGAAAGGCCCGTAAGGGGAGAAGGCTGGGGAGTGGAGAGAGAGACTCCTGGGTTAAAACGTGTGGAGAACTTACTGGTTTGGTGTAGGGCTAAACTGTCAGTCCAGACTGGCAAGTGGGGGAGACAGGATGTTCACAGGAGCTGGAGTGCCCCTTCTGGGGTGGGGGTCACTCGGCAGAGAGAGGAGAGGTGCTGGGGCAGGCAGGGCTGGATGTCTTTTCTGGGGGAGAAGGACTGGTGCTGGTCAGGAGGAGCACAGGGAGTGCAGGAAGAGGGGCAGGGGATCTTTCTTTCTTCTTTTTCTTTAACCCTAAGCCAAGCAGCTGCCTGGTTCTCTGAGGACACTATGTCATCCTCTTTTCTAAGGAGTCAGCCTCAACTCTCAGTGTCTCCTCTCCTGGGCAGCCCTTCCCTGCCCTCCCAAAATAACCTCTTCTGCCCTGCCCCCAGCTGTATCCTTTTACACACACACCAGGCTCAGTTTCTCAGAGCAAGGCCAGGATCATAGAGACCCAGCAGGCCAGCTGGACCTCCATTTGCATGCTCATTGGCCCCTGTTTTGCTGTCACTTGGACTCTGAGAATGACTCCCTACTGTCCACCTGTAGCTGGCCCCCTTGACCCCAACCTCTCTGCTCCAAAGAAGAGACAGTGGAGGGAGAGACTGTGAAGGCACTGAGGCAGAAAGGGTAAGGTTGGGGGATGAAGAGATGCTTGGCCCATTAGGGCCCAGTCACTTGCTTTGGCCTCCTTCTTGCTCACCCCACCTCCTAACCACATGTACACAGAGCAGGATTCCAAGTATCCCCTAAATAGCGGACTTGTCTGTTCCCTATCCCATGGGACTGGGAGTCCAGGATTCTCACACCCTCATCTCTGGGGAGCCTCAACCTCATTTGTAAAGTGGACAGAATGGTGCCCACCTCCTAAGGTTGAGTTGGGAGGTACCTGGCATGTGAAAGGTCCTCAATGAATTGATAGCTCCCGGTATTATTGTCTCCTAGTAGATCAGCAGAACTGGGGAGGGTCACCTCTTCCGGCTCTGCTAAGAAGATCCTCACTGTCACCTGGTCATCCCCTTTGCCTAGTCATCTTTCAAATTCCCTTCCTTTCCTCAGATTTTGAGGGAAATTTTGAGGGAAATTCCTCCCAAAGCCATTCACCCACACTTCATGTTGTCAAGTCCCAGATTCTCAGACTCCCTTGTCCGGAAAGCCACAGGTAAGGGGAGGTGCCAAGGGAGCTTGGGCGTTGGGAGATGGCAGATGAGAGGCTGTGTGGGAGGTGGGGTCCCAGGAGCAGATGGTGTTGGGGTGGCGCAGAGGAGGGGAGAGAGGGAGAGGGAAGAGAGACAATTTCCCGTACTGGCTTTGGGAGGAGACTGGGGCAGGTGGGTGAAGCATTTGTGGGCAGTAGGGAGGGGAGTGTGGCCGGGTGTGCCTTTGGTGCCGGGAGAAGCTGGAATGGGTCTGTCTGTGAAGGTGTGTGTTGCTGTTTTGACTTTTATTTATGTCAGAGCTGTGTGAGAGTGCCTGTTGGGCTTGTGGGTGTGAGAAGGTGTGGGTTGCTCACACACGGGGCCGGGGAGATGCACAGGGTCCGAATGCCTGTCTTGGAGCCTTTCCTAGAGAGAGTAAGAGTTAGAGCCTCCTCATCTCAACCCTTCCTTCAGCTCCCATGTCTCTGTTACTGTGCTCCGAGTGTGCCAGCGTCATGGGCCTGCTGCAGTCACAGGCTGGGCTGGAGGAGCAGCAGCTGTGTGTCCTGCACTTGGGTCCAAGAAATATTTAAGCTTAGGGGGATGTGACTTGGTGATGCAGCCACTTAACAGCTCCCACCCTCCCCTGCTCTGTGGCTGGGCTCTCGCTCTTTGTTGCTTTCAGCACTTTCCGCTTTGATTTCCCTACCCTCTCACCCTCCACTCACCTCCCCATGCAGTAATCCACTAATCCTCACAAACAAGTGGGAGGGAGGGCAGGTATTAGTATCTTTATTTTACTTTTCAAAGGCAGGGTAGTGTAGAGATTGGCCACTTGGGCGACCTTTGAAAGGTCAGGGTTCAAGTCCTCCCTCTGCTACTTGCTCTCAGGGTGACTCTGGGGTCACCTCCTCCCCTGCCACCCCCTTCTCCTGCACTGGGCTCAGTTTCCTCATCTGCAAAATGAAGGGGACCAGGTGACTACGCAGTTTCTTTCTGTTAAACAATTCAATCCTTCTGAGTTAAAGACTCTCCAGACACACAGTCAGGAAGTCTCAGAACACCAGAGCTCTGAGGACCTTACCTCTATCTTTGCATTTCTCCCTGCCAGGCCAGTGCAGCAGGGACACACTCCTGGAGTTACATTCATGATGCACGTACGCTTTTCACACACAGTTCTGAGGAGGTGAGATGAGACACGGCTTCCATACACCCAAAGGAGCAGCGACCCCTCCACGTGCTCTCCGAGGAAGCCATCTGGTTATACCAACCTGCCGCCGCTTCTCAAACATTCTGCAGACTCTTGAAATAACCTCCGAGGTTGTGGCATATACTTTGAACATTCTCACTGGGGAATGGATCTTTGTCATATGGGGTGGCTTTGTTCATTTGGGAATGACTGAGAGTCTTTAAGGGCCAACCTTTGTGAAGGAGGATGGCCAGAAGGGGAGCTTGCCCTGGGACAGAGGCGTGGGGCCCTGCAGTGAGATTGTCCTGTGTGGTTCTAGGCCATCTAGACATTCTCTCTGCGAGAAGTTTCCATAGTTTCTTGTGAGGCCCAGAAACAGCAATGGAGTAGATGTGTGGCCTCTAAGGAGGTGACTGTGTAAGTCCCACTTTGCCTGTGAAAAAGCCCATCATTGCAATTCTGCCAGGCTTGGGTGCACACCCTCCTGCAGCTGGCACTCTTGGGAATGGGGCCAGAACTGGTGACTCAAACAGAGGGGATGCTCATTTCCAAAGTGCTTTGTCTCTTTACGAACCACAAAAACCACTGGTAGAGGTGGAAGAGACTTAGAGAACAGCCAATCCACCTGCCACAGGCTAGAGTGGGGAAATGGAGCCTAATTGAGAAAAAGCAGCTCTCCCAAGGACCGGAAGCCCTGCCAACACTGTCCCCAGTAAAAAAGATTTGGTGGCCATGGCCAGGCAATGGCTCAGTCTGAAGCTGGGGCATGGACCAGATGACCTCTTGAGATGCAGTTTCAACAGCCCAGAAGACCCAGTCCCTAGCTTGCCTCTAGCAAGCCCCTTCCATTCCCAACCCCATGAAAGGTGGAATTTATTCTTTAACAGATATTTATTGGGTATTGATATGTGCCAGGCATCATGCGAAGTACTGGAGACACAGCGGAGCACAAAACAGATACATCTCTGTTCACTGACAGCTTACGGACTAGCAGGAGCCAGGGTGGCGGTGGGGTGGCCAAGTAATAGTCAGCTGTGACTATTGCAACAGCAGAAGCATGTGATGTTGTGGAATAAGAGGCCTGGGGAGGGGGAAGGAGGTCAGCATGGTCTCTGCTCAGACCCCTCTGCTTTTCTTCTGTGCTGGGTCCTTTCAGCATGGTGGTTAAACGGCGCAGCCTCTGGAGCAGTCTGCCTGGGTTCAAATCCCAGCCCTGCCTCTTAGTAGCCCTGTGACCTGGAGCAAGTAGCCTCCTCTCTGAACCTCTAGGTCCTCACCCTTAAAACTGGATTAACAACAGGTATCCCTCCCATAAACAGTGAGGGGTGGGAGGTGGTAGCATCCATTATGCGCTGGCAAATATTTTCTCCTTTGAATCTTGAAAAAGCAGGAATGATCCATGGGGTTTCAGTGCCTTTGGGAGCTGGAGGAGGTGTCTACAGGAGGACACTGCTTGTTGCTTTTCAGCAGGTCCTGCTCCTCTCCACTCTTGTTGGGGCAGCTGTTCTTGATGTCCAGCTGTGTCCTCAGCCCCATGGACAATCACCCGGTTCTGCTAATTAACACTGCCCTGTTAATGATTAAATCTAATGACTTTGACTTGAGGGTGAGAGCATGGAAAATTCCCCAGCCACAGGACAGGATGAGGGTAGGTTTCCAGGAGTGGGAGGGGAAGGACCCCCTGGGCTCTGGACATGTTGTTATAGGTGGCTGGGAGAGCAGATGCCAGCCTTTTTCCTGGGGCTGCTCAGCAGGGGGTGTGGAGGGAGGGGGTCATTTGAAAGATACAGCCCTGTGCTCCGCCCCCACTCTTCCCAGCCCCAGCCCTAGCCCCAGCCCCAGCCCCAGCCCCAGCCCCAGTCACTGATTGCTGCTGGAGAGATGGGGGGAGATGCTGTTTGGTCCCCAGGGCTGCTGTAACAAAGTACCTCTGGCCGATGGACTTACAACAACAGGAATTTATTTTCTCACACTTCTGGAAGCCAGAAATCTGAACTCAAGTGTCAGGAGGACCACAGGCTCTTGGGAAGAACATTTCTGTGCCTTTTAGCTTCTAAAGGCCCCAGGTGTCCCTTGGCTATGGCAGCATAACTCCACTTTCTGCCTTTCTCTTTGTGTGGCCTTTGGCATGTCTGTGTCCTCTGCTCTTCTTATAAGGGTGTCACTCATTGGGTTTAGGGCTCACCGAAGCTCCAGCATCATTTCATCCTGTAATTGTCATGAATTGCATCAGCAAACCCTATTTCCTTATTCTGAGGTAGATATACATTTATGGGGACACTATTCAACCCACCACAGATGGCAGGGCCATGCTGGAGCTGGTACAGGAGGCCAGTGGCATTGTGTTTCTCTCTCCTGCTAAGGAAATGGAAGAAGTGTTCAGGACCCCTAGGTGGGGTTGGGCTGGTCTCAAGGGGAGACCACTGGAGGTAAAGAGGGGAAGGGACAGGGGCAGAGGTGTTCTAGATTGGAGAAAAGGAGGCTGAGAGGACTTTGAAGGGAAAGTCTTGGATCCCTGCAACTCAGTCCCACTGAAGGGGAAATTGTATGAGGAACAAGCACAACTTGTGGTATAATTAAAAAATAAAGTTGCATTGTGATGATACAATCCAAGATGCATTTTGCTTTCGTGTGCTTTTTGTTTCCCATAAAGCATTCCTTTATTGTTTATTGGGGGTAAATTTTTTCCTTGTTTCTTGGCAAAAACCCAGGAAAGCCTCTTAACTTTTTTGCTCATTCTTAGGGAAGAGGTGGTTTCTGTTCAGAAATGAGAATGACCAGGTCAATGTATGAATCAAACCCTGAAACCATTTAATGTCCCTTCTCCAGCCTGCTGGGCCCTACTTCGGTTGGAAGCTTGCTGTGGATAAGGGGGCAGCTGTTCTGTTTATCTGTCATGTTCTCCCTCCTACTCCGCCCCTCAGGCTGGCCCTTCTCCCACTGTCACTAGACCTTGTTTTGGGGTGAGGTGAGCTGCTGGGGGGTGGGGTGGTGCACAGCAGATGGGCAGGGGAAGCCAGTTTGAGATGAGTGGGGGCTCAGCCTCCTCCATCAGCTGGCGCTGCCCTCAGACTCTTCTCCGTCTCCCCTGGGATTATTCTCTCAGGGTTTTTCTTGGGTCCTGAGTTGCCCTGCCATCCTCATTCTCCTGGTTTCCTTTTCCCAGGAACTTGAGACTCCTTCCTCAGTGGCTGGTGTCCTTTTGTCCCTTGAGGTAGCCCTACTGCACGGGACCCAAGACAAACCCATGGGAATGACCCATCTTTTTCTACCTGGGCCCATAGCTGGTTCTTCCCTTGTCAGACGACCCTGTGGCCCAGGGTGTCTCAGCAGCGGCTCTGCCAGGATGCCCACATGACAGTTCTTTAGTCCTCTCTTTTCTTCTATACTTCTGGGCAGCACCCAGAACACTCTGTCCCCAACTCTAGGGCCCACACATCTGCTCTTGGGGTAAGCTGGTCTAAGGGAGGAGACCCCTCTCTCCTTCCTTGGGAGGGAGGGGATGGGGCTGACAGCACAGTTTTCTCCAAACATTTCCTCCTCACCAAATCCCCTCTCCTCTCCATAGCGCGATCGCTCATCTTGCTTTAGGGGGGTCAGAAACGAGTTCTTAAAAATTTCCTTTGAAATTCTTCATATGATGGTTTGGCATCTCACTTTGAAATTTCTTTTTTAAAATTGAAAAAAATTAGACACAAGATGTCACTCTGTCACCCAGGCTAGAGTGCAGTGGCCTGAGCATAGCTCACTATTACCTCATACTCCTAAGCTCCAGCAGTAACTCCTGCCTCCATCTCCCAACGTGCTAGGATTACAGGCATGAGCCACTGTGCCTTGCCTGAAATCTCATTTATTGTATTCTGGGGCCTCGTTGAAATTATAATTTTTATATATTTTTACAAAAGCTACTGGGTTAAGATTGTGCCAGGAGAGAGGGGTACCAGGCTCTAAGTTTAAAGCAGCAGTTGAACTGTTTGGGAAAAATTGATACAAAACGAACAGCGAGCAGCGAAATGGCCACCAGAGGGCAGCAGATCCTGCTTCAAACCCTGTTTCCTTCCTTGGACTCATTAATGTTAAATCATTTCATTCAATCGCTGGAGGCCAGGTGATCCACGTGTTGGGGCCCCTTTTCATGATATCTTGGTCAGTTTCCTAACATTAATGCTGTTTCCTGGATTTCTGCCATGTAACCACTATTCTACATTTATTTTTGAAGTAGCAAAACATGACAGAGGGGGTGAGGGCATGGGGTTTGGACCGGGTCAGGTGGGCCTTGGGACATATCTTGACTCTTCTAATATTCAAGCAACCACAGGCTGGTTGCATTATTTCTCTGAGCTTATTTCCTTATCTGTGGAACGGGAATAATAATTCCTACATCCTATGGATGTTATTGGTATTGAATAAGAGAATGTGCATAATAGCACAGTTCCTCGTCAATGCTCAGTAAATGTTATCATTTATTATTAGAATAGCTGTGTTTAGATGTTGTCACGCAGAAACAAAAAATGACTGACTTGCTTGTGCTGCTCCACCAGGCTGAACACCCGTGTATCAAGCCAATTTGAAGGTGACAGGTTTGGCTGGCTGGAGGGGAAGAAACTCCCCCATCAGAGCCTGGAGGAGGTCTCTGTTGATGGAGGTACCCAAGCAGAAGCTGTCCAAGGGCCTCTTTCTAAGTCAATGCTTTGGGATTCTGGGTTGTTCTGAAACTGTGCATCTGAGGCTGTGAGTGAAAGATTCCATGATTTCTCTTGAAGGAAAAGGGCCCTGGGACAGGAGAGGGAGCTGGCAGTAGAGGGAATCAGTGCTTTGTTAGTCTTGAGCCAGGTCGTCTGAGGTTTTAGCTCTGCTGTCTCCTTGGGTCGCGGGAGGACTTGCAGCAGGCTCTTTAGAGGTTGTCCTGTCCATCCTACCTCCATGTGATGAAATTTCATGTTTGGGGTAGAAAATTTGGGGGCAAAGGGGGAAATTCTTCTTTTGTAAGTTTTTCCCCACGTCCAATAAGACTAAGTCCCCATTCTGGGGTCCCTTTATCTGAACATGTGTTGAGAAGCCCTTCCTGAGACATAACTTCAGGCTTCCTCCCTGCGGCGTCTGCACCTCTGATACAGTGCCAGATTCTCTCGGCTTCTCCTCCCTTCTACATCAGTCCTGGGGAGGCTGGGGAGGAGGGCACTGGGCCTTTGAACAAGAAGACTTGCTCCCCTCCCAGGATCCCCATCCAGGATCTTTTCCTTCCTAACCATGGAGAGAGGGCAACACTTTTTTTCTCTCTCCTCCCATAGGCCTGTTTCCATTAGAGGAGAGGGCTTTGCTCCCGTCCTCCCAAGGGGTGTCGATGCGAAGCCGTCTAGCCTCTCTCTGTTCCTTGCTTGCTCCTTTCAAGGAAAAGAGTAGCTAATGTCACTGATCACTCATCATTCATTCATGTATTTATTCATTCAATTCACTCATGAATTTAATTCATATTCATTCATTGAACTCCCAATTCTTTGCCCAGGAATTTCTGCTCAAAGTACTGGAGAGAAAATAAAATAGTGAATAACAATGATGGATAAGTTCCCACATTTCACAGAGTGTACATTTATGTGAGGTAGAATACATATAAACAAGTAAGCAAATGTTTAAGTATGATAATTTCAGAGCATGGTAAATATGATGAGGGGGAAAAAACAGGGTGAGGTGACAGTAGTGACTGGCAGGAGGGGGAGGGGGTGGGTGCTGAAGAGGGCAGCCAGGACAACTTTTTCTAAGATGACATTTGAGCAAAGACCTGAAGGACAGGCAGGAGTCATCTATGCAAACAAAACAACCAGAAAAAGAGTGTTCTAAGCAGAGGGGACAAGGATAAAGGCCTGAGCTGGGAAAGAGGCTGGCATGAGCAAGGACCATGAAGGGTGCCAGCGTGGCCACACTGTATCTGCTGGGAGGTGGAATGAGGTGAAGTTGGGGGGATGTTTGGGAGCCAGACCACACAGGTGGGCCCTGGTAAAGAATTTGGATTTTATTTGAAGTGTAATTGGAAACCACTTAATGGTTTTGGGTAGCATACTGGCTGACAAGATTTGGTATATGCTCTAGAAAGATCCCTGTTTAGGCTGGGTGTTGTGGCTCACATCTGTAATCCTAGCACTCTGGGAGGCTGAGATGGTGGATTGCTTGAGTTCAGGAGTTTTAAATCAGCCTGATCAAAGCCAGACCCCATTACTACTAAAAATAGGAAAACTAGCCAGGCACTGTGGTGGGTGCTTGTAGTCTCAGCTACTCAGGAGGCTGAGCCAGGAGGATTACTTGAGCTCAAGAGTTTGAAGTTACAGTGAGCTACAATGACACATTGCACTCTGTCTGGGGCGACAGAGTGAGGTCACGTGTCTAGGTGCTGACTGGAGGCTGGAGGGTAAAGCTGAGTGAGAGTGGAGGCAGAGTGGTCAGTCAGGAAGCTATTGAGGAGGTCCAGGTGATATATAATGGCAGCGGGGATAGGGCGTGGCAGTGAAGATGGAGATGGGGAGAGAGGGATAAAATCAAGATATGCAGAGGGTACCAAAAAATGTGTACACATTTAAGGAAAGTAAAAAACCATTAAAATGGTAATGTTCAGTATATACTGACAATGTGTTACCTTCTATATTGTATTCTGTATCTCTTATAGTTGTAGAAGTCAAACATAACTGAATATTACAATTTTACTAGTTTTTTCCTTGCTTAAAATGTGTTTACATGTTTTTGGCACTCTCTGTATTTTGGAGATAAGAGTCTATGGCCTTGTAGATGTGCTGACTATGGAGATTGAGGGAAAGGCAGAAGTCAAGATTGACTCTCTAATTATTGGTTTGAGTAATTGAGTACATGGTGGTGATATTTAAAGACACAGGAAGATGAGATTGAGGTACTAGTTCAGGGGCAGCAACAGGCCATAATACCCCGGCCTGAACAAACAGAAGTTGAACAGGGATGATATGGTGGCTTCGCAGTATTCAAGACTTTCTATCTTGTCCTTCTTCTCGGTACGCAGCTTCCACTTAGTGGCCTCAGAGGGCTGCTCTGGCTTCCACTGCTTCAGCTCATTCCACCGGGGGAAGGGTTTAGAAAGGAGAAAGGGAGGACACACTCCTTTTCTGTCAAGGGCACCATTCATAATTTGTCCTTATCCTATAGTTTCAGATTCTACTGGCCAAAACCTAGTCACAGGGCCACATCTAGTCATAAGGCAGCTGGGGAAATGTCATTAGTCACAGGGGAAAACCAGGGTCAGTGACTGGACGTCTGGATCAAGGCAAAGACTTCTTATAGCTGGACCCCTACAATCGTGGGGCTGGAAGGACAGGAGGCTGTGGACAGAGTGTGGGGTTTTTTGGAGGTTACCAGCAAAGTATAGGCTGAGGTTCAAAAGTCAAGGACTGAGAATCCAGAGTGCCAGAGGGGTCATCCACATGCATGTTGACTATCCCCAAGAATGACCACAGGAACCGGGGGAAGAGCAAGGCCAGGGTCTGAGAGCATCAGAGACTGAGGGATAGCAGCTGGGAGGAGGGGGAAGCCTGTGTTCTGAGCTTCAAAGGAGGGGAGATTTTGAAGTAGAAAGGAGGAGGAATGGGGAAGAAGCAGCAATGGGGAATGGAGAGGACTCCCCCTTCCACCTTCTGGCTCTGAGGTGACTAGTGGTTAAGGGAGAAAGCAGTTTCCACTTGAGGGAGTTGTAGAGGTTGTGGGATTCTTAGGAAATCTTACAATGTTATTTGAGATTAGGCAATAGGACATTCAAAACAAGACATTGGGAATATCAAGGAATTTGCTGATCACAGATCAAGAGCTCCCAAGGGCAGAGAATTAGTTGGATTTGGGGTTGACAGAGCCAGGTTGGGATGGAGTTCTGGATAACAAAGACCTGGCAGCTTTGACTTGCCCTGATGGTGACTGAGGTCAACAGTGAGTGGAAGAGGAGGAACTTGGTGGCCCACCTTCCTCTGAGAGCAACCATGACCAGGTATAGGCCTCAGTATCTGCCTGGATGGTTTGGGAGCCTTCAGTGACTGATTCCTGTGGTTTAAGGGGGATGTGGGTGGTGGCCAATACCATGGGAATAGGTGTATATTACAGCACATTCTAATCCCTAGAACTTGTAAATATAGATAGGTTACACTGGCAATCAGGGATTGACTTGCTAAACAGCTGTCCTTAAAATAGGGAGATTATCCTAGATTATCTGAGTGGTCCTAATGTACTCTCAAGGGTCCCTAAATGTGGATGAAGGACTCAGAAGAGAGAACCAGATTGGCAGGGAGAGAAGATCTTGGCCAGATGTTCCTGGCTTTGAAAATGGAGGCATGCAGCCATGGGCAAAGAATGTGGGCAGGCTGTAGAAGCTGGAGGGACAGGGACTTGATGTTCCCCTAGAGCATTCAGAAAAGAATGTAGCCCTGCTGACATCCCTTGATTTTAGCCCACTGAGAGACATCTGGAACTTCTGAACTACAGGTCAGTACAATAATAAATTTGTGTTGTTTTAAGTTGGTAAGTGTGTGGTAATTTGTAATTAGAAAATGAATACAAGATGAAAGGCTCTCCTTTTCTGGGGGGAGGGACTCCTCTCTCCTGCAGGGTGGGATGCTATGACAGCTGGTGAGACAGAGCGTTTATAGATTATGTTTCACAAGAGGGTGGAGTTAATGCATGAACATGAATGTTCCTGCATAGCTCTGCCTCTTTCTCTCCTGCCCTCTCTCATGAGTGTACACATTTGGACAGGCCTTCCTTTCATCACCTATTTCCTGGGGGAAGTCTGCTGTTTCCCCCTCTGTTTATTTTTTTATTTTTATTTTTAATTATTAAATCATAGCTGTGTACATTAATGTGATCATGGGGCACCATACACTGGTTTTATAAACAGTTTGACACCTTTTCATCACACTGGTTAACATAGCCTTCCTGGCATTTTCTTAGTTATTGCGTTAAGACATTTATATTCTACATTTACTAAGTTTCACATGTACCCTTGTAAGATGCACCACAGGTGTAATCCCACCAATCCCCCTCCCTCTGCCCACCTCCCCCTTCCCTCCCCTCCCTGTCCCCCTTCCCCATATTCTTAGGTTATAACTGGGTTATAGCTTTCATGTGAAAGCCATAATTTAGTTTCATAGTAGGGCTGAGTACATTGGATACTTTTTCTTCCATTCTTGAGATACTTTACTAAGAAGAATATGTTCCAGCTCCATCCATGTGAACATGAAAGAGGTAAAGTCTTCATCTTTCTTTAAGGCTGCATAGTATTCCATGGTGTACATATACCACAATTAATTAATCCATTCATGGATCGATGGGCACTTGGACTTTTTCCATGACTTAGCAATTATGAATTGGGCTGCAATAAACATTCTGGTATAAATATCTTTGTTATAATGTGATTTTTGGTCTTCTGGGTATATACCTAGTAGAGGAATTATAGGATTGAATGGCAGATCTATTTTTAGATCTCTACGTGTTCTCCAAACATCTTTCCAAAAGGAATGTATTAATTTGAATTCCCACCAGCAGTGTAGAAGTGTTCCCTTTTCTCCACATCCATGCCAACATCTCTGGTCTTGGGATTTTGTGATTTGGGGTAATCTTACTGGTCCCCCTCTGTTTAGCAGCTCAGGTGTGAGGATGGAGAGGAGGCCCCTTTTGGATTCGTGTCTCAATTACACTCTCCAGCTCAGCTTTGCCAGAGAGGTCAGAGTGCTATGGGCTATCTGGCACTTGTCTAGCCATTAATAAGACTGATGGTTTCATTTCCTTTTTGCCCCCTGCTCTCTGGACACCTTCTCCATTGGCTGGACTCAGGGGTAGAGGAATGGCAGGGTTCTGGGCCTCCCTGGAGGCCTGGTGGTAAAGACTGGTCTTGAGGGACCTAAGTTCAGTGGATTTTAATGGGCAAAGTCTCTAAAGGTAGCTATGACCTGCAGTTTTGTAGGTGTAGTTCATCCCTGAGGCTAGTATAAAATTATTCCAATTACATGTGGGTATAGAGCACAAGACTGTGAATTTTGTGCTAATCTTTAGTAGGTGATGCTTACTTTGGTTGGCTCTCCCAGTTCCTGGTTATCTAGTTTGTTTTGAAATGCATTGAGATCCCTAGAAGGAACCCAGGAGGGATCCTTTTATGGACCCATGATAGGTTCCTGGAATTATTACCTACCACACAGTCTCAAATGGGCTTGGGGTTACAAATTTATTAAGCTCTGACCAGGGTTTTTGATTTGAGAGGCCCACTGTGGCATTAGCCACAGAGGCGTGGGTGGGCTTCATACAGGTGAAAAGGAACAAGACCTTTATACAGAGGAAGTGTCACTGAGGGGACACAAGGGGTTGTTACAAGCCTGAAGGAAAAGAGAAATGAACAAGTCCTGTACCTGGAATACTCTGTCTCCAGAAATAAGATTTACTTAGGGAATCAAGTAAACACATGTAAGGTACAAATCTTGGTTTTGCAAGGAGAAATGCCAGAGAAAGGGAAAGAAAAAAAGAGGGCACTTCTGTTGATTGAGCTGGGGGAAGAGAGAAGATTTTCTTGGGAGAATGTTTGAGTTCTTAAAGCCCATGCTTGAGGTATATTAAAAGAAAAAAAAAATGTCTCCATGCCTAAATAATTAATTTTCTTTCATATTTGAGATAGGTCTCCCTCTGTTGCCTAGGCTGGAGGGAAGTGGTGTGCTCATAGCTCACTGTAGACCTGCTATCTCCACATCCTGATCTCAAGCAATCCTTTAGCCTTAGTCTCCTAAGCAACTAGGACCACAGGTCTACAGGCACATGCCATCATGCCCAGCTAATTTTTTTTTTTTTTTTTTTTAATTTTGTAGAGGTAGGGTCTAGCTATGTTTCCCAGGCTGGTCTCAAATTTCTGGCCTCAAGCAGTCCTCCTACCTTGGCTTACCAAAGTGCCAGTATTATAGGCCTTAGCCATCACACCCAGCTTCCTAAATATTATAATAGTTTTATGGATGGAACTAGGAAAGAGCAAAATATTCATTGCTAGATCAGGGAGGGTGAATGGGGCACAAAGATTTAATGATACAAAATGGAGTGAGGCTGCTAGAGGGAGCATGGGCTCAGTTACTTACATAGTGGGGAAGACAAGGAGGTTTAGTGGGAATACTAAGCACTATTGGGTAAGTTTCAAAGGGACACAGTTTTTTTTTTTTTTCCTAATTTAATTTAATTTAATTTAATTTTGGACAGAGCAAGATGGTAGACCAGAAGGATCATTCAGCTAAGCTCTCCTAGAATGACTGGGGAAAAGGAGAGAACCCAGCCATATCTCAGAGTCATAGCTCAGAGTCATAGCTCAGGGAACACAGTGAGAAGGTGGTGAGCTAGATGCTTGGTATGATCCAGAGCAGTGGAAATCTGATGAATTAGGCAAGTGATTGTGACTGGCTGGGATCAGCTGGCCCCACACAGAGGTCTTGGATGGGAGGAAGCCTTTCTGGAGTTTTCAGTTGTTGGGGGAAGCTGTGCATTGAGTGGAAAGCTTGGAAGAGAGGGCAGACTTGAACAGTATACAGCAACCAGATCTGAGTGTCAGTTGGAGTGGATTTGCTGTAGATTTGGTGTCTGGCAAGTGAGCCATACTGAGAAGGTCTCTGCGGCAAGGGGGCTGCCATTGTGGGAAGGTTGTGAGAAGGGCTTAGCAGGGGCCTAAAGCATGACCATCTTAATTCTGCCTGCCAGCATCAGAGCTCCACTCTTGGGACAGGCTGAGGGATGCCTGCACTCCATGGGCACTGGAGTCCGGGGGAGTCAGGGGCCCTGTGCGACCTGCCTCGGACGGATTCTGGTGAGCTTTCCGATCCCAACCCAGCAGGGTCTGAAAGCTGAGGAAATAATTAGGTGATCACTGAAGGCAACTAAGTTTGGAATAAGGACCATAGAGGTTGCTGGCTGTGCCCTGTCTCCTAAAAAAACCACAGTGCTACCTGGTGTCCTGGTGACATATTGCAACATACTGTCATCAAGATCAAAGACTTTTGTTTGAAAGAAAGGAGGAAGTGAGAGGGAAAAATGAGGGTGAGGGGGTTCACCCTCATCTCTCAAGGAGAGGAGAAATGAACAGAAAAATTCAGGCAACATGAAGAACCAAAGCAGAGGAAGTCCCCCAAGGGACCATGAGGCATCTACTGCAGAAGACTCCACCTACAAAGAATTAATGGACTTGACAGAAAGGGAATTTAAAATATGGAGGATAAAGACAATAAAAGGAATTGATGAGAAAATGGAAAGACAGAACCAAAAGTCAGATAAGAGATATGTAGAATATAGAAAGGATATGGTGGAAATTAAGGAAATGAAGGAGACACTCAAGGAAAGTAAAGATGCAGTGGAAAGTATCAAAAATAGGTTAGACCATGGATAAGAAAGAACCTCAGAGCTACAGGATAAAGTTTTTGAGTTAACTCAGGTAGTTAAAGAGGCAGAAAAGAAGAGAGAGAAAGCAGAACAGGTGCTTATAGAACTATGAGACTCCATGAACCATTCCAACATACAAATAATAGGGATTCCTGAAGGGGAAGAAGATTGTCCCAAAGGAATGGAAGCCCTACTGGAGACTATCATAAATGAAAACTTCCTCAGTTTTACTAAAAACCCTGGCAAACTCCTTTCAGATGAATATCAAACCCTGGGTCACCTCAACTGTAACAGAGCTTCTCCAAGATACATTTTACCGAACTGTCCAAAGTCAAGATGAAAGAAAAAATTCTGCAAGCAGCCAGGATTAAGTGCCAACTGAACTACAGAGGCAGAGCCATTAGGATGACAGCAGATATTTCTTTTATTTTTATTTTTATTTTTATCGTTAAATCATAGCTGTGTACCTTAGTGCAGTCAAGGGGTACAATGTGCTGGTATCATATACAATCTGAAATATTCTCATCAAACTGTTCAATGTAGCCTTCTTGACATTTTCTTAGTTATTGTATGTAGACATTTGTATTCTGCATTTAGTAGGTTTTGCCTGTACCCATTCTAAGATGCATCATAGGTGTGGCCCCACCCATTACCCTCTCTCCACCCTAATCTCCCCCCTCCCTTCCTCTCCCTTGGCCCTTTCTCCATATTCTTGTGCTATAGTTGGGTTATAGCCTTCATATGAAAGCTATAAATTAGCTTCATAGTAGGGCTGAGTACATTGGATACATTTTCTTCCATTCTTCAGATACTTGGCTAAGAAGAATATGTTCCAGCTCTGTCCATGTAAACATGAAAGAGGTAAAGTCTCCATTTTTGATACTGCTTCAATTACCTGGGGAGTCCTCCTCATAAAATATTCACCCAGGCTGATTTTTTCAAGAGATTTCCCTGCACTTTCTTCAAGTATTTTTATAGTTTCATGTCTTAAGTTTAAATCTTTAATCCAGTGAGAGTCTATCTTAGTTAATGGTGAAAGGTGTGGGTCCAGTTTCAGTCTTCTACAGGTTGCCAGCCAATTTACCCAGCACCATTTACAATTTACCCATTCCCCGTAAATAGGGAATCTTTTCCCCACTGAATGCTTTTAATTGGCTTGTCAAAGATCAAATAATGGTGAGTCTCTGGATTCATCTCTTGGTTCTCTATTCTGTTCCAGACATCTACTTCTCTGTTTTTGT
This sequence comes from Loris lydekkerianus, assembly GCA_963574355.1. NCBI lineage: Eukaryota > Metazoa > Chordata > Mammalia > Primates > Lorisidae > Loris > Loris lydekkerianus. The sequence continues at coordinate 1,988 of CAUYPK010140084.1, read as the reverse complement.
GCCAGTACCATGCTGTTTTGAGCACTATCAATTTATAATATAGTCTCAGGTCTGGTAGCATGATTCCTCCTGCTTTGTTTTTATTTCTGAGTAATGTTTTGGCTATTTGAGGTTTTTTCTGATTCCATATAAAACGAAGTACTATTTTTTTCAAGAGGTTTAAAATATGACAATGGAGGTTTAATAGGAATTGCACTAAAATTATATATTGCTTTGGGTAGTATAGACATTTTAACAATGTTGATTTTTCCCAGCCATGAGCATGGTATGTTTTTCCATTTATTAATATCTTCAGCTATTTATTTTCTTAAAGTTTCATAGTTCTCTTTATAGAGATCTTTCACATCTTTTGTTAGGTAAACTCCCAAATATTTCATCTTCTTTGGCACTACTGTGAAAGGAATAGAGTCCTTGACTGTTTTTTCAACTTGGTTATTGTTGGTATATATGAAGGCTACAGATTTATGGGTGTTGATTTTGTAGCCTGAGACATTGCTGTATTCCTTGATCACTTCTAAAAGTTTTGTAGTAGAATCCTTAGTGTTTTCCAGATATATGATCATGTCATCTGTGAAGAGCGAAAGTTTGATGTCTTCTGACCCTATGTGGATAACCTTGATCACCTTTTCATCCCCAATTGCAATGGCTAAAACTTCCATTACAATGTTAAAGAGCAACGGAGACAATAGGCAACCTTGCCTGGTTTCTGATCTAAGTGGAAATGATTTCAATTTAACTCCATTCAATATGATATTGGCTGTGGGTTTGCTGTAGATGGCCTGTATCAGTTTAAGAAATGTCCCTTCTATACCAATTTTCTTAAGTGTTCTGATCATGAAGGGATATTATCAAAAGCTTTTTCTGCATCACTTGACAGAACCATATGGTCTTTGTTTTTTAATTTGTTTATGGGCTGAATTACATTTATAGATTTATGTATATTGAACCAGCCTTGAGACCCTGGTATAAATCCCACTTGGTCATAGTGTATAATTTTTTATGTGTTGTTGGATTCTGTTTGTTAGGATCTTATTGAGTATTTTAGCATCAATATTCATTAGTGATATTGGTCTATAATTCTCTTTTCTTGTTGGGTCTTTCGCTGGTTTAGGAATCAAGGTGATGTTTGCTTCATAGAATGTCTTGGGTAGTATTCCTTCTTTTTCTATATTTTGGAAGAAGTTTAGTAATATAGGTATTAGTTCTTCTTTAAAGGTTTGGTAGAATTCTGACGTAAAGCCATCTGGTCCTGGACTTTTCTTTTTTAGGGAGATTTTGTATAGTTGATGGTATTTCAGAACCTGATATAGGCCTGTTCAACATTTTCACTTTGTTCTGGCTAAGTCTTGGTAGGTGGCGTACTTCCAGGTATTTGTTGATTTCTTTCAGATTTTTATATAAATCTTTCAGATTTTTTTGTGAGAGTAGAGTTTCTTGTGGTATTCATTAAGGATTTTTTGAATTTCTGAGGGGTCTGTTGTTATTCTATCGTTACCATTTCTGATTGATGAAATTAGAGATTTTACTCTTTTTTTGCTGGTTAGGTTAGCCAAGGTTTATCTGTTTTATTGATCTTTAAAAAAAAACAACTTTTGGATTTATTGATCTGTTGTATAATTCTTTTGTTTTCAATTTCATCTAATCCTGCTCTGATTTTGGTTATTTCTTTTCATCTGCTGGGTTTGGGGTTGGAATGTCTTCATTCTCCAGTTGCTTGAGATGTCACATTAAATTATTAACTTCCTCTCTTTCTGTTTTCTTAAGGAGGGCTTGCGGTGCTATAAATATCCCTCTTAGGACTGCCTTTGCAGTATCCCAGAAGTTCTGATATTTTGTGTCTTGACTGTTGTTTTGTTCCAAAAATTTGGTGATTTCCTTCTTAATATCATCTATAACCCATCTATCCTTCAGCATAAGGTTATTTACCTTCCATGTTTTTGTATGGGTATGCAGATTCCTGTTGTTATTGAGTTCAACTTTTATTCCAT